>LPNX010836042.1:320986-459769 GCA_001517045.1 Pseudotsuga menziesii
ATTTTTGCCGACATGTTAGTAACGTTACATCACGTGACAAGATCTCCCCCATACTGGGCTGTAGAGCGCCTCTCGACGCAATTACTTGAAAAATGAACAAAACAATATATTATATTTATTGATTAATTTGACTCTTATAAAAGCATGGATAATAAGAATGCAGAGAGAACTAAAGCGCTATATGAAAACGAATGCACAATCTACATGAAACCAATAATCATGCGTGTGCTAATATATGGGATAAGGTTTAATTTATGATTCTTATGAAATATGAGAAATTGATGGTTGCAATCACAAGGAAGAAAACCCAAAAAAGGATGGAAAATCTAAAGAAGAAACAATATATAAGTAGAGAAGATGATAATAGTAGAAAATCTAATGTTCTTAACTTTTCAAATCAATCTTTATATTGTACCACCCAAAGCATATTAGAGTATGGATTGAACTTTACAAATTTTTCCAGTAGGATTCTAGTATAATAACTTATGATGTAGAGAACACTATCAAGGAGTTACTATTAGACACTACTACGAAGATCCAACAAGCATGCAATGTGACAATAAGAAGAGAAAGGATGCCAAAATAAAATTAAGCAAGGAAGAAGTAGAATCCTTGAAGAATCTTAGAAGTAATACAAATATCCAAGTAATCAAGGTAGACAAATGAAAAGAAAATGATTAACATATGAGGGAAATTAGACCATTTAGATAGTTGAATAGAGATCATAATAACATAACTATAAAAGAAGTCAGCCAAGATATCAATGAATCAACCTTATGCATAGAGAAGAAAAGCTACAATAAAATGAAAATGATTAACATATGAGGGAAATTAGAACCTTTAGATAGTTGAATAGGGATCATAGTAACATAACTATAAAAGAAGTCAGCCAAGAAATCAACGACTCAACCTTATGCATAGAGAATATGTACTAAGACCAATCATTAACACCATAAGATCCCCAACATAGAAATTGGTGAAGTATTTAAAAAATAGGATTACAAATAACTTTGGATAGACATACTATTTGTAAACAAATCTATTTATTAGGTAAATGAGATCAAGAGTTATAGATTTGAAGAAGTGATGTTTTGGTAATCTTGAATGTGGTTTGAATGTTAAAAAACCCACAAAGGAATAGCCAAATGCAATCATTAGAACTATAACTAATGAATATATGACAAATACAATAGGGGTATGGTTAAAATAATCTCACTTTATCTTTCAAGGAAGTATTTATGACTGGTTGAAGGAATTTCAATGGGTTCTCTTCTCTCCTCAGTTTAAAACAATATGTACATGGATAAATTTGAAAACATGCCTTGGATTCCTTCTCACTAAGACCTAAAACATGGAAGTGTTGGGGCCCCGAAAATCGTAGGCGACAACAGTAAGGGATTCTCCCCAATCAACATTCCCAACTAGCCCATTGACTATTTGGTATAGGGAATCCATCCGATTTGCAGTCCGGCTACTGTAGGTCAAGTAACAAAACAAAGGCTTTACCGGTTGCGGCCCGGTCCACCGTGAATTTGGTATTTTTGACTTAATGTATGATATGCAAGTGCCTAACTAACAATGCAGGGTGATAAAGATGCAAGGAACAGTCACAATGTGATGCGCAGGTTCTTACCTCTCGTCTTAAGGTTCACAAGCACCCAAAACACATACAACACAGAAATAAACTAACTACCTAAACTATCCCTAGGGAGCAGAGTTGTCATTCATTAGTGAGTAATACATTTGTACGTGAATTATGAAGAGTTATAGATAGGTGATACTTCATTCAAGACACATGAACAATTACAGATATTTAAACAACCAGATAGCCGATTATTTTATGAACAACATTTATTACTCACAGTGGAAGTCATCCCAAAAGATACTGGAGAACACTCAACAAGAACATAGGTTCAAGAAGTTAAATACTCTCACAGTAAATGAAACATAGCTAAAAATGAAATAGTTCCTCTTCAACATTGTTCATTTAGTCGCATTGATACATTCCACATTTCGCTCTCTCTAGCAGGCAAAAGTTGCACTTTCTCATTGTAAAACGAAATAGTTCCTCTTACAAGCAAAAGAGTTTACAAATTTTTCAGGGAAAAATCCCCTCCTTCCTCTATCTCTATAATATTTAAACTACAATAGAAAATCGTTCGGGATTCCCCCAAACGTCTGACTTTCTAGTTCCCCAAACGTTTCAGGTCCTCCATGCACACTCAGGATTGGTTGGATAATTGTCGGGTCTTTCAGGACTGCGCGTTTGATGCTGAACGGTCCGTCTTCCTCCACACCACGGTAGTTTGACCGATCTTCCGAGCTCACCTGCAATCAATCGATCAACATATTCATTAGGCTTGCGTTATAAAAACAAGGAGCAAATTCTACTATTGAAACAACTCTTCCGCAAGGAAATTGCCAGGCATCGTCACCACTACCTTGCCCATTTCCAGGCTCGACGAACATCACTATCAATGGGAAATTTACTGGCGGCTCAACAATACTAATGTCGGATGGGTGGACCACTTCGCAGGCGGGAAAAAATATTAATCGGACGTCGGAGAGAAGTTACATCGGAGGCTAAACAGATTTTCCATCCGCAACGGCGGACGAGATAAGGACTCAAACATAAGTTATGGATAAGTGAAACGCGGGCGGGGGAAAGCTTAGTCAGATGTCGCAATACATTCGATTTGGAAGCTAAAAGGATATCCCAGCTACAACGGCGAAAGGGAAACAACTACGGGCAAGCAATTGAAGACCAATACGAATCGGACGTCGGAGCGATTTTGACTTCGGACGCTAAAACGCTTTGGGAGCTGCAATGACGAGGGAAAAAGAAAAAAAAGCAGCCGATTGAACAGAAATATTTAAGTGTTAGAAATCCTTTAAAATCAGCAATAGTCAAGGTCCATTTCATTTTCAAAACGACGGCCCATCAAAGACAATTGGCAAACAAAACCAAACTATGTGACCTGCTGCAAAAAATCAAGCACAAACAAATATGGGAACAGGATGTAAGTAAATTGTTCAAAACATCCAGACTTAAAGCATGAACGAAGAAACATCAAGGATGAAACAACCTGAAGTGATATTCAGTTAGGAGGAGGGGCCCAAAATTTAAGAGATTTGGGGAGAAACAGTTGCATCAGCAACAACTGGTGATTACCTGGTGAACCTAGATCTCTGGGCAGTCAATCTTTGAGTAACAGACTGTTTAACACAAATGCATCCTTTTGAATTCTTCCAGCTATCTGGATTTCTCGAATGCCGGTAGTGTGTACCCTTAATCATTGATGTCAGTCCAATTAGGGAGAGTGGAAACCAGAATCGTCAAGTCCAGATAACTATGCTGAGGCCAGAGGATGAGTTTCATTATTACCTTTGTCTTCAGGTGGCTAATAGCTTTGGACACCACAGGATTGTAGCATATGGTAAACAGAAATATTCGTTTGTTCCTCATTCCCATGTCATTTTAACATTTTTCTTGTGCCTTTGGACTTTTGTCCCTTTTCATATGAGTCCTCCTGAATGCCTTTCTTACTGAATTTTAATTCAAGATCCTCTATCCCATAGTGTCCTTTTGTGTGAGTGGTGTATTTTAGGTTTCGGCTCACGGACGGAGAGGATCTTCCGGCAATTTAGTACTTATGATTCAGCATTTTGCTTTAATGTATGATGCTTTCAGTGGAGTTTTGACTCTTATCTTCCTTTTGGCATTCATTTCTTGGCATGGGATCATTTATATTAATATACTGTTTACCTTGCTCTTTTCCATGGGTCCTCTGCCGCTGCCCCTTAGAACAATTTAAGTGTGAAGTGGATGGAGCCTCAACATAGTATTCCAGACTCTTTGAGTCTGGCTTATTTCACGGGGTTAAGCAGGAATCCAATGCACACAAATTTATTCGAGAAAAATTCTAAACGGGAAGAAGTTCTTTAATATAAACACACAGTCTGATATTCAAAACTTTTATCAAACCAAGAAATTTCAGATGTTCTTCATGCAACCGCAGGTTTGCTCCCTTTATTGAAATCAACAAAACAAACTACAAAACATGACTCAAAAGACAGCCAGATGCATTATTTATATACAAGACAGAAGAAATCAAACAAACTCAGGAAAAATAAGGCTTGAGAACCAAACCATTTACTGGTAGGTTCTCCTCCCACCCCTGCAGATCTTGCAACTTGTAAGTAGAGGGGCCAAGCTTGGCTGCAATCTGAAAAGGGCCTACCCACAACTGCTAGAATTTGGTATGCTTTCCTTTCTCATCATGGGGGTGGTCCCATTTGAGGACTAAGTCTCCTACTTCAAAGTATTTTGTTCCAGCTTTATGATTGTCAAACCATCTCTTAACTGACTCTTGTTTTTGCTTAAAGCGTTCCTTGGCTTTAGATCTAGCTTGTTCTGCTTTCAGGAGGTTATATATTCTTATTTGCAAGACTTCGTCATCCGACCCCCTAGACTCCTGAGCTAGGATGGAAGATGGTAGCATGATATTGGGAGGAAGGATGGCTTCTTTACCATAGACTAGGGTATATGGAGATACTCCAATTGCGGACTTGGGGGTGACTCTATCAGCCCAAAGGGCATTTGGTAATGCTGAGTGCCAACTCCTCTGGTTTTCTACCACAGTATTTTTTAAAATCCTAATCATATTTTTGTTAGAGGATTTAACCAGGCCATTTCCTTGTGGATAATAATTAGCCGAATAATGCAATTTTATCCCTTTATCATGAGCAAATGCAGTCAATTTGATTGATGAAAAGTATTTAGCATTATCAAAGACTAACAAAACTGGAACTCCAAACCTGGTCATGATATGATCTTGTAGGACGCTGATGACTTCGTCTTCATTTATCTTGCGCAGCGGGACAGCTTCGACCCAGCGAGTGAAATAATTAGTTGCAGTCAAAATGTATTTGTGTTGGAGAGAAGAATTCGGTTTTATTTCTCCAATGATATCTAACCCCCACTGCTCGAATGGTTCTGTGATCATCACAGGTTTTAGAGGTGCTGCCGCTCTAGGCTGTCTTCCACCACACCTTTGGCAAATATCACATCTCCTGACATGTGCATGTGCATCCTTGAAGAGTGTAGCCCAATAGTAACCGGCTCTAAGGATTTTGTGGGCTGTAGTGTCTCCTGAATAATGTCCCCCAGCAGGACCATCATGCAATTCTGACATTACTTTCTTTGCATCTTCTTTTTCTAGGCATCTGAGGAGAACCCCGTCATAATTCTTTCTGAATAATACTCCTTCAACAAGTTGATAGGAGGCAAATTTAAGACGCAGAGCTCTTCTTTGTTTGGAATTCCAATGTTCCGGCAACAGCCCTGATTGCAGGTAATGCACAAGGTCTCTATACCAAGACTCAGGAGCCGTAAACAGAGGACATACGTCCATTACATGTAATTCAGCTTCATCCTCCCATGCTTTTTCTTCGTTGTTCCCGCCGCTTTCAGTCATCAATTTGCACAACCCTTGACCTTTCACTATAGACGCTGGTTTGAATTCAAGGTCGTACTCTTGAAGAGATGTTACCCAGTTGCCCCTTCTTTCTCCTAACTCTTTCTGAATGAGAAGGTATCTTACAGCTGGGTAGGGGACTATTACCTTGGTTCGATTTTTTAATATATAAGGCCTGAATTGCTTCACTACCTTAAATACTATGTAAGCTTTCTTATCAATGGCTGGGTAGTTTAATTCAGCCCCTTGTAGACTAGTACTCATAAAGGATATTGGGAATTCATCCCCCCCTTCTTCCTTTTGGGTGAGCACTACTGCCAGTGAATCATTGGATGAAAATGTATACAGAATAAAGTCTTTATCAAAGTCTGGGATTTTCAGGGAAGGCGCATGTGCAACAACAGTTTTAATTTTGCTGAAAGCATTCTTCTCAAGCTCAGTCCACTTGAATTGTGTGTTCTGCTTGACCATCTGCTGCAGCGGCTTAACAGTCTAGGCGAAATCAGGCACAAACCTTCGTACGAAATTTATGGTTCCCATGAAGGATTGCATCCCCTTTTTATTATGGGGCAAGGGGATTTGTTCAATAGCCTTGATTCTTTCTGGGTCAATGGAGATCCCCTGCTTTGAAACTATGTGGCCCAACAACTTTCCTTCTGTGACATCGAATACACACTTTTTAGGATTGAGTGAAATGCCATACTTACGACAGCATTCAAAAATTTGCTTTAAGTGAAATGCGTGCTCTCCTCTTTTCTTTGAGAATATTGTAATGTCATCAAGGTACACTACAACACTTCTTCCAATTAATCCGCGGAAAGCTATGTCCATATCCCTCTGAAATGTCACTCTAGCATTAATCAACCCAAAAGGCATTCTTCTATAGGCAAAGGTTCCCCATTTAGTTCTGAACGTTGTCTTTAATTTGTCTTCTTCGGCTACTAACACTTGGTTGTAGCTAGAGAAACCATCTAATAATGAAAACAGTTTAGAACCTGAAACCATTTGTAGTAGCTACTCCATGGGTGGCACAGGATAGTTATCTTTATCTGATGCACGGTTTAAGTTCCTAAAATCCACGCAGAGTCTGATTTCTCCAGACTTTTTCCTTACTGGTACCAGATTTGATACCCACTCAGAGTGTCTGACTTTGAAGATGATTCTTGCGTCCAATAAATTCTTCACTTCACTTTGAATCAATGGTTCCAATTTTGGATGCATTTTCCTCAAAGGCTGCTGATATGGCTTGACTCCGACCTTGATAGGAACAACGTGCTTGATGATGCTGGTGTCATACATTTTCAAATCTTTGTACGTCCATGCGAAAACATATTTATACTGTTTAAACAGACTGATGAATTTGTCTCTTTCTATTGGCGAACAGCATTTGCCGAGATTCACGAATTTAGGAGCCGTTTCAGTCCCCAAATTTATCAGTTCGAACTGTAGCGATGAGCTATGTGTCTTTACGTTGGGTATTCTTCTGAATTTTTCATTTAAATCGAACATCTTTTCCAATGTTCTGACTCCTTTAGGAATCAAATTATCGTATTTCATCTCAGCCTGATGCTCTTCATCGTCTATGATTGCTCCTTTAAACACCTCATCATTCGTTAAACATTCTATGATCTGTTGGTCATCATCGAACACCCATAGGTTTGTAATCATATCAGGTATGGAGGGCCTGAAAAGCAGTTCAACAGAGCATCGATTATTAGTGGGTACGAGTCTAGCGGCCGAAGCGGCTAACAGATCAGCAGCTGTGTTTTTAATTCTTGGAATTGAAATAATGTTAAATGCATTAAAATATCTAAGCAGTTCCCATACCTCATTTTGGTAAGCTTTTAAGTGAGGAGAAATACAATGTATCTGATTCCGGATTTGTTTCACAATAATTTTAGAATCCCCAAAAACTTTTAGATTACCGTACCTTCTATTCAATTTCCTTCTTTAGTCCCTGCACCAGTGCCTCGTACTCAGCTGTATTGTTAGTACACTCAAACTCTAATCTACATGAAAGGAAAAGTTTATTCTTCTGTGGGTCAATCAGGACACAGCCATCCCCTAACCCTTCTAATGTCTTAGAGTCATCGAAAAATAAAGTCCAAAAATCATTAACTACTGGAAATGAATTTACTCCTACTGCTAAGTCTACTATTTTACAATCAATCTCATCATCCTGTGAGAATCGAAGGAGATCAGGCTGGGTATCAGAAATGTTGCTGGCTTCTTCTGCTTGGTAATTACCTGGTTCCAACTCAATAAAATAATTTCCCAATACAGAATCCACAGGTTCATTTTTATCTTCAAGTCGGGTAACATTGTACTTCATGTGAGGCTCCCTCAAAACCTTAATCTGGTTCGGACTTCCTTTATATGGCAACCACAGATGTGACCAATCAGAAGCGAAATATCCATTAAGTTTGGCCGACCAATCTATGCTCAGGATAAGGCCATATGCATCTGGTATATCAGCCACCATGATATTAATGACCTGGCATACTTTATCATTTGAAGCCAGATGGACTAGGACATCTTGCATCTCACCAATTACTTTCACATCTGTCCTGTCCAACTGAACTACTATCCATGGGGATGGCTTAGGCTGCCCATTTATTCTTTTACAGACAGATATCGGCATGACATTAACAGTTTCCCCTGAATCTACCAAGCAATTATGTACATTGTAGTTAAAGATTTCAAAAGTAAGGAGGAACGGTGGGTGCTTGTGTTTGGAATTACCTCCACTGCTGTTCTCACCAATCTCTTCTTCTTCTTTTGATTGATTGTTAGTGGGTGTCTTTTCGTCTGATGTTTCAAGGGCTCTCAACAACCTTTCTTTTTGCTGTGGCACTTTGCACATCTCAAATAGTGGAACATTTGCCTTTATCTTCTTTAAATCCTCCACAATGTCATAATCCATCTGCTGTTTCGTGGGGTGAGGCCGATCAACATTCTCCTTACCTTCATTTGGCCTGGCCGTTGTATCATTCTGTCTAGGATTTTGGCTGGTAATAGTGAATTCTGGAGTTGTATCAGCCAACGATTTGTCTTGAAATCTCTTCTTAACATTTCTCTATAGCCTCTTAATCTTTGGAATAATAAGACTGTCTTCCTTAACCGTCCCTTGGCTCCTCATGGCTATGTTGGTTTCCATAACGTCTTTACACCCTTCAGTCTTTTCTTCTTCAGCATCAAATAGTGAGACAGAATTCCATAAAGCCATGGTTTCCTCTTCCTGCTCTTTAGTAGAGGTAGAGGTAGAACTTTCCTTTCCTTCTTCATTTCCCTCTTCTGTCAATCTAGAGTCTAACAGCTGATTCATGACCAACGTCATCGAATTTATCCACTATGGACAATTCTTCTCAGAATGTGGTTGCTGGTGGAATGTGCAAAAATTATCCAAGCCTACCTCCGTTAAGTTCATAGATGCAGTTATCCTCTCTTTTCTTATAATATGGCTTATAAAACTTTTGTGCTTCCTTTTCTTTCTCCATATCTATGATTTTATTAGAAAGCTTTTGCATCATTTTGGCCATATTTTCCAAATCTGGAGACTTTTCTTCCCTATGCTTGGTAAACAATAAGGTTTTTCTTCCTGTACCTTTCTCTCCAGACTGTTCTGGATAGTCTTAAATGCTCTCTCTTTCAGCTTCCACCACTTCTTCCTCTTCATAGGTTTCTGTCAGAGTAGGCTTGGCCCTACCTTTAGCAAACATGGCCAAATCAGGGCCTAAAGCTGAAGTATAGTATTCAATAAGAACTTTTTCTGAAGGCTTATCTGTTTCAGAGAAGTTTTTTAAATATGCTGCAAACCTTTGCGTGAAACTGTGCACTTTTTCTTTTCTTTCTTTCTTCAACACGCACAGCCATTTCATGAGAGTGGCATGAGTCTTCTGAGTTGCATACTTACTTTTGAAGATTCTTTCGAAGGTATCCCAATCAGGGATGGAGTTAGCCGGCAATCCAAAGTACCATGACGCTGCGGCTCCTTTAAGGGTATGTGGAAGCAGTCTGCATACCACGTCTTCATGTTCCCCGGCCCTTAATCCCTCAATTACCAAATAAAAGCTTTGTAGGTGATCATCGACTAGTATTTTCTCACTGGGATCAAACTTGGGCAACATTTTGTCAAAGGCTTGAGGTAGGTCATGTAAAGGAGGTGTAAGGTTTAATGGTGATCTGGATCTCCATGCAGGAGGCGGATTAGGTGGGTTAGGTGGTGGATTAGCATTTACTCCTGCCATGAGTCTGGGTGGGGAGTGAGGAGGTGAACCAACTGGAGTATGAGCAGGAGAAATGTGAGGGGTCTTTGGGCCTTCTTGGTTCAAAGGTAGTACAACCTCTTGTAAAGCAGATTATACAAGCTCTTCCGAGTTTCCCACCAACACCGAGTCTTCGGTTACAGGACGATCTTTCTTTTTATACTCTCTTCTGGGCAATTCAGGGATGATTGGTAATCCTCCAATATTTTTTACGTATGCCCTGGTATGCCTTCTCAGATCATTTACAATTTCGTTACCAACAGAATATAGATGTTCTTTTTCTTCCAGAATTGGGTTTTGAAACTGACTGCTTTCAGAACTGTTACCGGTGGAAAATTCTTGGGAAAATGGGTTTCCTCGGCCAGCCATACACTGGCGGCCCTCCTTCTAGTGCCAAAAACTGTTGGGGCCCCGAAAATCACAAGCGACAACAGTAAGGGATTCTCCCCAATCAATGTTCTGAACTATCCCGTTGACTGTTTGGTATAGGGAATCCGTCCGGTTTGCGGTCCGGCTACTGTAGGTCAAGTAACAAAACAAAGGCTTTACCGGTTGCGGCCCGGTCCACCGTGAATTTGGTATTTTTGACTTAATGTATGATATGCAAGTGCCTAACTAACAATGTAGGGTGCTAAAGATGCAAGGAATAGTCACAATGTGATGTGCAGGTTCTTACCTCTCGTCTTAAGGTTCACAAGCACCCAAAACACATACAACACAGAAATAAACTAACTACCTAAACTATCCCTACGGAGCAGAGTTGTCATTCATTAGTGAGTAATACATTTGTACGTGCATTATGAAGAGTTACAGATAGCTAATACTTCATTCAAGACACATGAACAATTACAGATATTTAAACAACCAAATAGCTGGTTATTTTATGAACAACATTTATTACTCACAGTGGAAGTCATCCCAAAAGATACTGGAGAACACTCAACAAGAACATAGGTTCAAAAAGTTAAATACTCTCACAGTAAATGAAACACAGCTGAAAATGAAATAGTTCCTCTTCAACATTGTTCATTTAGTCGCATTGATACATTCCACATTTCTCTCTCTCTAGCAGGCAAAAGTTGCACTTTCTCACTGTAAAACGAAATAGTTCCTCTTACAAGCAAAAGAGTTTACAATTTTTTTAGGGAAAAATCCCCTCTTTCCTCTATCTCTATAATATTTAAACTACAATAGCAAATCGTTCGGGCTTCCCCCAAACGTCTGAATTTCCAGTTCCCCAAACGTTTCAGGTCCTCCATGCACACTCAACAAGAACATAGGTTCAAGAAGTTAAATACTCTCACAGTAAATGAAACACAGCTAAAAATGAAATAGTTCCTCTTCAACATTGCTCATTTAGTCGCATTGATACATTCCACATTTCGCTCTCTCCAGCAGGCAAAAGTTGCACTTTCTCACTGTAAAACGAAATAGTTCCTCTTACAAGCAAAAGAGTTTACAAATTTTTTAGGGAAAAAGCCCCTCTTTCCTCTATCTCTATAATATTTAAACTACAATAGAAAATTGTTCAGTCTTCCCCCAAACGTCTGAATTTCCAGTTCCCCAAACGTTTCAGGTCCTCCATGCACACTCAGGATTGGTTGGATAGCTGCCAGGTCTTTCAGGACTATGCGTTTGATGCTGAACGGTCCGTCTTCCTCCATGCCATGGTAGTTTGACAGATCTTCGGAGCTCACCTGCAATCAATCAACCAGCATATTCATTAGGCGTGCGTTATAAAAACAAGGAGCAAATTCTACTATTGAAACAACTCTTCCACAAGGAAATTGCCAGGCGTTGTCACCACTACCTTGTCCATTTCCAGGCTCGACGAACATCACTATCAATGGGAAACTTACTGGAGGCTCAACAATACTAACGTCAGACGGGTGGACCACTTCACAGGCGGGAAAAATATTAATCGAACGTCGGAGAGAAGTTACATCGGAGGCTAAATGGATTTTCCATCCGCAACGACGGACGAGATAACGACTCAATACATAAGTTATGGATAAGCGAAACGCGGGCAGTAGAAAGCTTAGTCAGATGTCAAAAGACATTCGATTCAGAAGCTAAAAGGATCTCCCAGCTGCAACAGCGGAAGGGAAATAGCTACGGGCAAGCGATTGAAGACCAATACGAATCGGACGTCGGAGTGATTTTGACTTCGGACGCTAAAACGCTTTGGGAGCCGCAACGGTGGGGGAAAAAGAACAAAAAGAAGCCGATTCAACAAAAATATTTAAGTGTTCGAAAGCCTTTAAACTCAGTGATAGTCAAGGTCCATTTCATTTTCAAAATGACGGCCCATAAAAGACAATTGGCAAACAAAACCAAACTATGTGACCTGCTGCAAAAAATCAAGCACAAACAAATATGGGAACAGGCTGTAAGTAAATTGTTCAAAACATCCAGACTTAAAGCATGACCGAAGAAACATCAAGGATGAAACAACCTGAAGTGATATTCAGTTAGGAGGAGGGGCCCAAAATTTAAGAGATTTGGGGAGAAACAGTTGCATCAGCAACAGGAAGTTATTCGTTCATGATACTAATGCGAACTGGCCTCATGGAAGGGTGAGTGTGAACGTCTTCATTATTAATATCAACAACCAGAATGAGAACATTGTTGTGGGTAAGAATTAAATTGGAGGTAAATCTAATTTGATCTCCTTGTAGTCTAGTTTGATCCTATAAGCAATAGATAAATGATTATTTCTAAAAATACAAATTTGAACAACTAGAATTATTTATTCTCAAATCAAGTAAGTTGATAAGGAGGTAGGGACAAATTACTCCACCTTCCATCTCCTTCCTCTCAATTTCTTGGTGCCTATTGTTTCATTATGGAGGAACAGTGGACTATATCAACTAATCCAAACACCCATACAAAAAACAATAAGAAATATCTCAAATACAACTTGAAAATAAAGCAAAAAATTACATGAAATGTAAAAACATCGACTAAAAATCCACATTATACTTTAAACAATGAGATAAAGCATAAAATAAGCATTGAAATGTTGGGGGAGTTGAGGAGCGAAAGGAGATGGGGTTGGAGGGGGGTTGTGTTGGGTGTTGTATAAATAGATTTTATTAATCAATAGGAATATTTGAACAATATTTGAACTTTGCAGTGGGTAGATATCTCTCAAATCCTTTCTCTTGTTAGGTTAATCCTCTTGGATGCTTTTGCATACCTTCTTCAACAATTAACGATGACATTTGAATGAAGTGTGTAATATCCAATATAGTTGGAAAATGGAAGGATATATCTCTCCATAGTTTATCAAACATAAGTAAACGAACACATTTTCAAAAAATATCTTGCTCACAATTTATGGGTTTCCATTGCATGTTTTTGGATCGAATTTTCAAAGGAGCACATTGACAAATTGAGCCATGGTCATATTTTGATGGTTCTTCTCTGGGTGTCCCTTTGATTTTTGGATATGGGGGCATTAAAAATATAAATAATACCTTATAATACAATCAAAAGCAATATTGGGTAAGGGAACAAACAACTTTGTGGATTTGATGGACCTAAAAATGGTTCGTTCTCTAGTTGTTGAAAAAGGTGTGCCAAAAATTCAAGTTTGAGGTGATTGTTTGTTGGTAATCAAATCGATGGAAAAGGAAAATACCTTAAGGAATGTGTGACTATAGGATTATTTGGATGATATTGATGGCATAGTCTCCACATTTGAATCAATCGCATTGCATCATGTCTATGGGGAAAGGGACTAGATTACGTACGACTTGTTGAAGGAAGGGATTTAGGTATATTGTGATGTCTGGTTTATTTTGGAGGAAGAAAATGGGAAGCTATATAAATGTATGAATCCTAATTTTTATTAAATTTTAATTATGTTTTCATGTCCCCATTTTGGTGACACATGGATCATCCTATTATCTATTTAGTCCCTATGATTTTAAAAGGAAAATCAATTAAGTTCTTGGGATTAAATTTTGAAAACCGGGAAATTAATTAGTTAGAAGTAAATATTTCTCCTAATGTTTGAAATGCACTTAAGTTAAATTTATTTTCAGTGAATGAATTTTATTAGAATAATAGACAATAAGGGTGCATAAGAGGATAAGGTTTGACAAAAGAAAAATTGAAAATAAGAAATAAAGGAGAAAGCATCTTATCTTGCAAAAGAAAAAATAAAGGAGAAAGCACCTTAAAGATGGAAAATAGGAAAAAACAAGGAAACATGATAAAGCATTGAAAGATTGAATAAAGCAGAAATCAGAATAAAGTAGAAAGTAGGCCAAAGCAAAAAAGAAGGAAAAATAAGGTAGAAAAGGAGGAAAAAGAAGAATAATGTAGAAAACTAGGAAAAATAAGTCAAAAGCAAAGAGCAAGATTGAAAATCAAAAGAAGGAAAAGAAAAAGCAGGAAAGAAAAGAAAAATGAAAGGCTCCTAAAGAAAAAACTTTCTAATATAACTCATGAGGGATAAATTGGTCAAGGTGGCTTGGAAAATAAGCAATATTTTCTATAAAAGAAGGCTAGCGCGTCACTTTCACATCTTTTGAAAGTTTCTATTTTGTATTGAGAGCAATTTTTTTTCTCTGACTTGGGAGATGTGCCCCTAGTCCAAGCTGGGAGATGCACCACTTATATTTAGAGGATAATGTCAGTCATCCATTTTCATATATATTATTAAATGTTTTGAATATATCATCAAATAAGTTTGAATCTCAGAAGAATACAATTCAAGCCACATATAGAATCCTCCTATTCTTCTTCTAATTTCTTAATATTCTTAAATATTCTGTGTAGAAATCAAACATATGATGTAATAAAAAATACTTAGGGAGTCACATATGATTTTATGTCTTATTATGAAGTATTTATTTCAGTTCTGAAGTTTTATCAATAAAAAAGTTGGTCTTTCTGCAGTTGTTTCCAAGACACTTGCTAGATTCACATAGAAATTGACTAGTCATAAAATATCAATAAATGAACTTGTGCATAATGAATTCCTTTGAGTTCATGGAGTTATTTAAGACCCTAATAATCATCTGATATGTCTCATATTTCAAATTTCATATCCTTTGAGTTCGTTTGGAAGGTCCTGAATTTAGACTAGTTGAGCTTTCTTGGAGTGATCCTAGCTAGAATTTGCCTCCTAAATTGTGCTAAACCATTAATAAACTTATGGTTTCTACCTAATAAAATATCAAGGTTCTATTTTGAATATGATGGGCTTCCCAGGAGCCTAAAAAATAGACTTCATCCTCGCTAGTTCTTGAAACCTAAATGGTCCTAGTGCTTTGTGCATAGGAAACTTGAGATTGTGCAAATCCTTTGAATGAATTATGATATGATGTTCCTATTATATTATTTTTCATACGTGTCATGATGACCACTTTTCAGAAGCATCCCATGAGTATTAATGAACTTCAGAAGAATCCAACACTATTTTGAGCAAAACTAGTCAATCCCAGTCCATTTCTAGCACCTAGTTTTGAGTCTTTCTGATTGAGTCTTTGTGTTAGAGTTGATATCTCCTAAATTATAATTTGGGGATATTATAGTGGTATCATATCAATTTACTATAAACCTATGGAAATTAATCCTTAAGTTGAATAAATGTTGTAGATCACAAATTCAAGTTGGCAGTTATGATGCTCATACCAGTAGATGATGAAGATTTCTAGCCATAAGAGGAGGAAGAAACCATCTACGTAGATGGAGAACTACCATGATTTGAGAATGGACCGTTACTTTCCTAACCAAATGTATAGTGAATATAGAGAGGATGAACCACATATTTTTTATACTATTGGTGGCACAATATTCTTTGGAGGAAAGTCACTAAAGTTTATCCTTATGAGTACCTCCAAATATACCAAGCATTAAAAAAAGAGATCCGTGAATTCTTGTCTTTTTGAGAGTTTAGTGAAATTGAGATTAGTAACATGTTGAGAAAAATGGATCCTTTTGGAAACTCACATAAGAGATTATTGGAACATTTTTTCAACAATGTGTGCAGAGAAGTGGAGCAAAGGTTGCAACAAAATTAAGTCTCGCCATCAAAGTATTCTAAATCAAATATTTATGAATAAAGTGATTTAGACAAGGGAGAATCCATAATTTAATAACCACCTTTGGAGGAGCATGAAGATGTTAAAAATCATATTTTTTGTGGTATCCATGAAGAAAAATAATCAAATACATATGAATGGGAGCTAAAGTCATTGCAAGATGTTGGAAGTGAAGGAGAAGGGTGTGTAAAAGAAGATCTAGACATTCTAGACATGGATAGTAGAGAATATATTGATGGATGTTGTGATGAGATACCTACTGATGGGTATCACAGTGAGTTGCCTATTGATGGGTGTCTAACAGTTGATGTACCTATTGATGGGTACCAAGATAGAAAGGATACCTCTTCTTATGGATGTTCATCTCTCTATGTTGGTGACATAGAGATTCATATTGAGGATATTATTGCAAGTACACATTCATTTGAGAATAGAGACCTTGAAATTGAAGGAAAAGACCCAGGATCGACTTCCACTTCACCTCTTGAGATTCATGAAGTTGATTCCACAGATGACGAGGAGGAGGCTCACTCCCATGATCCTTCCTACCTGGTATGATCATTGTAGTTGGATGAAAATAATATAGAGAAATACTTATACATTCTCTATGACACTCATGCTTTAGTATAAGATTTATGTTAGAGAGCTACTTGATTGGAAGATTCATATTTCTTTGAATCCATGGAGAATATCCAGAAAGAAATGTCTGCAGTCCAAGGTAATTTTGCATACATGCTTCTGGACAGATATCACTTGTATGATCTTGTTCATATGTTGCATGGAGCATCCTTAAAGGATGAGGAGGATATTTGCAAGCTCAATGATGAGTTGATGGCCACCCAATATTCTTTGAGAAGCACTTAATGTTCCCTCTTGGAGTCTAAGATGGATATATAGGAACTTCACCAAGAATTGCAGAGATCACATATTCCCTCCTACACTTCTGCCATCCCATCCCATATGGTTGATTGCATTCTTGGATCACAGGAGGAACCTCATGTGAAGCTGGAACATGAGGAACATGTTTATTTGAAAATATTTTAGGAGGATCAAGAAATTGAGTTTCCATTTGGAGAAAGTCACACCTTCATGGAGGAGGTTGAGAAGCACACCACTATCAAACCAAAAAGTCGAGGAGTTCATACATCCACTTGCTTGGTGGATGAGAGTTGTAGAGGATTGGTTCACAGTTATTCACCCTACAATTTTATTTAAGTCACATCATTTGGGAATGAATATTGGGTGAAATGATTCTTTCTCTTGGTGCCACATGAGGAGACGGAGGCTCCCACCTTCTTTGTTGATGGTTGTAGAGACACACCACATGATATGACAAGTGCACATGCCTTGCTTTATAAGGACATTGAAGAGTCCTTAGCTATGGTCAATATAGATGAGAAAATGCCATTTGAATCAAATAAAAAAATTGATTATCTATTCAAGGATTTGGTAGATAAATATATCACTGAAATGGAGGATTAAGGATGCACTAAAATTGCTTGCATCTGTAAATAATTGTTTGATATTCATGCCTTGAAAGAAAGACTTCATGATTTTACTATATGGAGAAAAGAATTATTTTTGAAGAAGGTGTTTGATTACCTATCATATGGACCGACAAAAAAAAGTTCGTATTCATCCATTGATTGGGAGGATAAAGGCATCATGAAAATGAAGAATTCGGGAGGTAAAGGTTTCTCTTAATTCTCTAATGATTTTTTGTTATAACTGACATTACCTTGACATGCGACCATACAAAAAAATATATTTTGCAGCCATTAGATATCTCCAGTACACATGCAAATGAGTATTATATGTGTAATTGCTTGGAAATAGTTTTCATAAGTATGGGAAGTGATGGGTTTCCAACATGGCTGTGGGATCCTGACATCCTTTGGAATGCAAAATTGTTCCATATGATCAATATGTCAAGTGGAATTCCGCGTAAATCATGGGATCCAAGAATTACATCGATTAATAGAGTGATATTAATGGAATATGAGAATGGAAGAATGAATCATATTCAACGAGATCCAGGAGGGAGAACTAGCCTTCATTTCACAAGTTCATCTATGAGGATAAATGGTTTTATTTCCTACATGGAAAATCATATGGTGGATGGACTCAAGAATATCCAGCTTGGTGGGTTGGAATTTTTCATTATTATTTTAGTGGAGACACTAAGTAGTGTAGAGGAGAGAGTAGGAGACACTTCCTCAATCTAAGATTTATTTTAGACCCTGGGATCATGTTTGGTCTCAACTATTTCATTTGTAGGATTCATATAGTAGTATGTGAGATAGAGACACCTATCAAACGAAAATATATGCATAAGGTTAAGTATTTTCCAAAAATTTATCTTCACTTTGGCCATCATCATCATATTATCTTGAAAGAAAAGTTTTTGCAATAAACATCTCCTCGTTTCCATTATAAGCAATTCTGGATTTTTATGCATGAGAATTGGCTCAGCTTGTGCACATATGGTTTCACCATATTATATGAGTATATAATATGCCAATCAATTTGGTAATATCATGTTGATTCTCTTTTATTACATTTTGGTTCATGGTAGGATGTTGAAAGAAGTGCACCTTTGGTTTGAAATTTATGTCATGAGTTTGGGAAGAGAAATCATTGCATATTAATTTATTGAACATGAACTTGTAAGGATAGAGATATTGCATTTTAGTCCTATGATTGAGCATGGTAAGGATCATGCACCGTCTAGAGATTCATTTCTATTCATATCATATATGTCTTCCCAAGGAAGTAAAGGATTTTCCCATGGGATGAGAACTTTGGGATATTTCAAAGGAATGAAGAAAGTAATGGGAACTTGTTCAATGACAACCACACTTGGTTTCACTCCATCATTTGTACTTATATATATATATATATATATATANTACCACTTCAAGAGAAAAATGGGTAATGCACAATTGTCCAAGACTTGATTTGGTTTATTTTCACTAATATTTTGGTGCATGAAAGTGGTGTTTTAGGAAATATAATTGAATCATCCATTATGTACATCACATATCCTCTTGTTCATGGGAATGGAAGTTTACCAAATAATGATTCTTCCCATCCTAATTTCTTCAAGAAGAGGTTGGTCATTCTGCATGCTTTGTTCAAAGCTCGATCCAAACCTTACAACACAGTCATACATGGATTATTTTGAAAGAAACATAATTCATGAGTTGATAGTGAAGTATTACAAATGAAATATTTCCAAAGTTTTCATCTATGAAGGAGACGAAGTTTAAATGGTAGTATCCAATAGTTTGCAAAGTTTGTGGAAAAGTGTCCCAATGTTTCATCATTCACATTTTTCCTTGCTTAAGGACAAGCAATTTTTGGGAGGGGAGGAATGTCATGACCCCATTTTTGTGACACATTGATAATCCTATGAGATATTTAGTCCCTGTGGTTCTATAAGAAAATTTCATTAAGTTCTTGGGATTAAATTTTGAAAACCGGACAATTGCTTAGTTAGAAGTAAATATGTCTCCTAATGTTGGAAATGCACTTAAGTTAAATTTATTTTGCATGAATAAAATTTATTGTTGATAAAATAAATGAGGATAATGGACCATAAGGGTGCATAAGAGGATAAGGTTTGACCAAAGGAACCTTGAAAAATAAGAAATAAAAGAGAAAACATCTTATCTTGCAAAAGAAGAAAAAAAAGAGAAATCACCGTAAAGATGGGAAAGCAGGAAAAAAAGGAAACATGACAAAGCGGTGAAAGATAGAATAAAGAAGAAAGCATAATAAAGAAGAAAGGAGGCCAAAGTAGAAAAGCAGGAAAAAGAAGGATAATGAAGAAAAGCAGGAAAAAGATGTCAACAAGAAAAAAGAGGATAAAAAAGAGAAAGTAGGAAAGCAAAGAAAAAAGAAAGGATCCTAAAGAAAAATATTTATAATCTAACTCACGAGGGTGAAATTGGTCAAGGTATATTGGAAAAGAAGAAATATTTTCTATAAAATAAGGATAGTGCATCACTTTCGCATATTTTGATAGTTTGTGTTTTGTATTGAGAGAAAATTTTCTTCTCTGACTTGGGAGATGTGCCCATGGTATAAGCTGGGAGATGTTCCCCTACTATTTACAGGATGGTGGAATCACAAATATTTATTACAGGTTTTGAATAATTGATCAAACAAGTTCGAATCTCAGAAGAAGACAATTCAGGCCACATATGGAATCCTCCTATTCTTCTTCTTATTTCTTAATATTCTCAGCTCTTCTATGTAGCTATCAAAAATATGATGTAATAATGAGTCCTTGTGGAATCCGCCAATGTTATCTCAACCATCACCACTATTGAGCCACAAGGGACAACTACACATGCTAATGTCATCCCCGCAACCAACACTATGGTTGACAACACACTAGCCTACCCATTGTTGAATGTGCGGCCTGGGTTGTTTGCTGATAACACCATGACGGCTCATTTCCCCTTAGTGTCACCGCCACCAACACAAAATGAGACTGTGGGCTTGTGCATGGTCTCATCCAACACTGTTGCACCCAAACAACAACGATAGCTGCAGCCCCAACCACAACCACAACATCGTCCGCAATCGCATCACCAACAGCAACCCCAGCACCATCCATAGCCACAAGACCAATAGCAGCCGCAACATCATCCAGAGCAGCAGTGTTTCACGTAGTTTCAACCACAATCGCATCCCCAAATGAAACTGACAGGGAGTTATCTGGGCTCATCGCCAGTCCATATGATTCCCTTCCTCTTTCCCCCACCCGGGGTCATGAGCAAGCCGGTAATGGCCGCCTTAAGCCTACCTAACTTCACATTGGGAATTTCGGTATGGTATCTCGATCCACCAGCTCAACCACCAATTCCTTAGGTTTTTTTAACCCCGGTGCAACCCATTGCGGTGGAGTCTCACCCTCCACCTAGCCTGCAAAAGCCAACTGTCGCACTTGCACCCTCACCACCCCACCCAAAAAGGGCTAGGGACAAGAATGTGAAAGCTACCGCAGAACCGTAACAAGTCTCGCCTTGCGTCGTCTGCAAGCAACAGGGCCATCCAACTCAGAGTTTCCCTAAAATCCCAATGATCCATGCGTATTTGGATGCCATGGAAATAACCAAAAACCTGCCTGTGGTTGAACTTCCAACCGCGCCATTAGTCAGAAACAAGTCACTGAGAACAAACCATGCTTGCGCCTTCTGCGGTTTGTATGGAAATTATTCTCACCATTGCCAAGACTTGCCCAAATTTTGAATGGATTTAGCTAACCTCTGTCAACATTCCCTTGAGTCTGAGATCACCTTGATCGAAGAAGTTCACCCCCCACCACCTTCTTCGGACATCATGTCCATTTACATGATTTCCAATTCTATAGACCCTCTTGTCTCCACCATCACCTACGGTCCACCAGACCCGTATCTTCCATTGTTTCCCCAGCCATAGCCAAAACCTCAGTCACAACCTCAACCTTAGTTACCAAGGAAACAGTGGGGTTCATTCCCACTCAACATGATCCTTTTCCTTTTCCTTTTCCTACCATTCGAGATCATGAGTAAGTCTGTCTTGGAAACCCACAATCTATAGGATTTCACACTGGGAGATATTGTGTGGTACCTTGAACCACCTACCATACCTCTGAGGCCCCAAGATGTGTTGACTCATGCCCAACTAATTGAGATGATGTTGCACCTACCTCAAGGTCCATCAAAGACTCCTCCTGTCTCCAGGCCTATCCCTCTTCCTCCAACAGAGACTGGGGGCAAGGCCACAAAAACCATAACCAATACAATTTACATGATCTCTAGCACAAGTTTCCCTTTCGTCTCGTTGGTTGTGGAAGATCCACCTGATCTATCATGGCACCACTTACGCGATGACAGAGAGATCTGTAAGACTGCCTTCGGTTTTACCCCATTCCCTTTAAACCATAGTGTGGAATCGGTTCTTCCCATAAAAGACCATATTTCATCATCCCACCTTGCCAATGACCTTCGTCTCGGTGAGGGGGCATACCTCTTTGTTGACTTAGACATTCGACTCTTGAAGAATCCATGCAATGGGATCCACCTCAAGAGAGTCTATGCCTGATATAACCACTATGAGTCCCTTATAGTGAAGTTTTCTCCCTTTCTTGTTTTTCAACATTTTTTAGCACAAGTGAGGGGCAACAACATCAACTGCTAATCCAAAGTCACCTGGAACCGGTTCAAGACACCTCTCACACCTCCGGTCTCAAATTTCCATCTCTTTATGAGACCATCGTATCAAGTTTAATAAATCAATTTCGGGACCATTTCCCACAAGTCACCTCGATTTACGATCCATGACATGACGATGCAAGCATCTACGGACTTGTGCTTGTATCACACTCCCCTATCACTACTCATGCAGGTTCTCGGGCCACCGCCCATTAAGGAATGTCATTTTTTACTTTTACTTTGTATTTTAACACATAGTTGTCTCTTCCATCCACCGTACCTTATGCGGACTTCTTGACCATTGTCCACAAAATGATTTACTTTGCTTGTACATATTTGGCATATAACTACCCCCAGATTTGCACTCACATCACATGTAATCAAGTCCATCCACCGCAACACACACACACACACTCTCCTGACCTCTGTTCGAGAGCCACCTCAGTTTGCGTGCCTCTGTCACACCGACTCGCGAGCCTCTTCCGTGATCTATCCCATGCATGTATTGGTATGTTTGAGAGCCTTCTACTCCATCCATACTACGCAGATGACCTTTGGACCTCTCTCCACTGTCCCGACATGGGGCACCACCTGTGCCACCGCAATCGCTTGACCACACTCGAGTTTCATTTAAGCTCTTTTTTGACTCCTTAAAACAATGAAAAGATAGCTGAGTGCAGCTGCTTCCTTTCACGCTTGCTAAAGTATAGGAAAGGGCATCTACATCATCTCATTTGCCTCTTTTTGTGGACCATGTAGACCATCAATTGAAAAGGACTTCCTTGGCACACTCAAGCTAAGACCGTTCCCCTCTACATACTTTTATTCTTTCTCAGGAAGAGGGGCCGCACTTTACGAAAAACCTCACCACGAGTTGTCGTTAAGCTCTTTTCCATCCTTCTTATCAAGAAAATATTGCCGAGCAAAATTGGTTTTTTTCATGCTCGTAAAAGTATCTGAATGACCATCCAGTCAGTATAGGTTTAACCTTTTCTAGCCTGATTGAACTACCAATGGTAAAGAAGTCTCTCATCCCTTACATGATGGGTGAGCTCTCCGGTGCATAATTTTATCCTTTTTCAGGAACAGGAGACTACCAACGAAAAAGATCCCCCACTGTAGTCTTCTTCATGCTTTCAGACTCTCTAAAATTGAAAGCACCATCGAGCATTTACTTTCTCAGGCTCACCAAAAATCCATGAGATCGTACCACAATGGTGTCCCTAGACACCACCCCATAGAAAATAGTTTGGCAACATTCCCACATTGGGTCGCCTTTGTTCAGAGTACTCTGCAATGTGTCTTCCTTGGATCCCATCAATATCAAATGTGTCTACTTCGTCCAAGTATTTCCCATCTGTAGTGACATTCCCAGTATTACAGCCATGATCCCATTCCCATGAGTCAAGTTTCATTTGCTGCCTGGTCTACCCTGCCATCATACTCTGAGCAAAAGAAGTTTGAGTCCACCACACTCCCCCTACCCCCCCTATTCAGTGGGCCAGTCCATAGATTGTCTCACACCTTTCAGTTATCTCCCTCATGCTCCTGGTCAAGGAAACATCATTTCCTTGACTAGGGGCAGGTCTCACTCTGTCGACAACAACACATATATTCCAAACGATAGACCTAGAGGTCCTTGTATCCTGGTTTCATTAACCTCATTGATAAGTTCCTTGGATCGCTTGAGAGGATTCCTTAGTGCCTCTCGAGATGGTTGTTTCTCATGTGCTCGACTCCAACTACATCATCGCACCGTTGAGATTTGTACAAGGTTTGGTCCGCACAATGCTTGGTCAAAGATCCTAAATGTCACCTGACTCTAGCATTGATGAGTCTACTCGAGGGACCTAAACAGGCTATGTCCCTTGTGATTTCTGGGTTGCATTGGAGATAGTGTTCAGAATCCCCAACAGTGCTTCTATATAGATTTATGATTGATGCAACATACTTGTACCACAGAGACTTTGACTCTCAATCAGCGAGTCCAAACAACTATGTACCGTTCTAGATCCAGTAGACCATCAATAATGAAGATATAGCATTCCATGAGAATGCCATGGGTCCAATGTACCAAATCAGTATTGTATTCAGCCTCACATTGAGGCAACCATTATTGTATCATCAGTTGTATATGAGCGGCTCTTGTATTTTAGAGCATAGATCAAATTATACTTTTGACATTGTCATGAGCATGGGGATGCCCACCTCATCCATATACATGTCACAAATTATTTGTATCTCACCCATTGATGGGAACCATATTAATACAAAAACCAAAAACCACCATGCCCCAGCCCTGGAAGCACCACCTCATCGCAACAAATCCTATGATGTCCGTTGGCCATACGATGAGCTCCTTCCCTCACACATCAGGGGGAAATCTGTTAACCCAAAAAATCCCTCACTAAGCTCTCCATGATCTACACCACCCAAGGACACCACTTCACGACCCTCCATTAGACCCCCACACCCTAAAAAATGCTTAAGGATGAAGAAAAGGGCTTAAAAAACCCAAAAAGGAGCCTAAAATACTCTCCTAGGAGCTAAAGCCCACCAAAAGGGGCTAAAATGCTAAAGGAGCTAAAATTAGGTCAAAAGGGGGATAAAAGCCCGAAAAAGGGGCTAAATTCCGGACCAAGGGCTTAAAACCCTAAAACCCTAAAAAAGCTATAAAAGGAGGGTGGGGGGTCACTCTCAAAACACTTCTCCCTTGCATACTGTTATGCTGCCCGTGGATGCCTTGAGACCCTTTGTTTCTCAAGGCACCCACACTCCCTCTCCTCCATCTCCATTGAGCCATAGCTCCCCCATCCAAGAGAGGTGCTTCTTCAAGCTAGGGCATGGTGGCCCATTCCACCCAAAGAGAAGGTATATCTTGTTTTTTGTTGTATTTGCTTAGTTTTTTCTTTGCTTTCTAATCCATGGTTTCATTTGTAGGTTTATTTCCTAAATTGTTTTGCAAGTATTTTGGTTTACTGTAGCTTAATGATTGTTTGCAGTTTATTGGAAGCGTAACCCTAACCTTTGTTTGTAGAGGGGTTCTCTATATTTCTCTTCCATCTTAGTTTTCATTACTGTTCTTTACATTCCATTTTTCCTTTCAGTATTTCCACAAGTAGGAACCTACCCTTCTGTCCTATAGACAAAAGGGAGCCATTCCTACCCCTGTAGCAAGGAGAAATCCCTGCTACTGTCCTCTTCTCCATTCAGAGGGTCAGGAACGTCATGGATTGGTATCAGAGCCCATGTTGCAGTGTGGGCCTATATGGGCCATGAAGAATTAGCTGGCAGAGGTAGGTTTACCTCTGCCCATCAGAAACCAAAAGAAATCAAAGAGATGACAGGAAATTTTTGTTTGACAGGAAATTTCAACAAAAATTTCCTAAGTGTGAAAACATCAGATGGCTTAGGTTGAAGCCCACCCGATAAATCAGAGGACTTAGCCGGAAGCTCCTCAAATGCATCAGATAGCCTAGGTGGAATTCCACTCAATGAGGGATAGTCATAAATAATTTTTGAAAAAAATTCTAAGTGTCAATACCGTTGGATCATCGAAAGACTTAGTCAAAAGACCCTCTGATACAGATCCCGGCGGCGGATGAAATATGATGAAGGCACCGATACGTCAGCCGGGTTGGCAGGTTTGAGCTACAATGGCGGTGGTAGATAGTACATGATTGAGTTGACGTGGGTGAAAATTACAAAAATTTCTAAGTGCTGAGATCATCGGAAGTCTTCAGCTGAAGACCGCCGAAACGTTAGCTCAGATCAGCTGAAGACCGCCAAAACGTCGGCTCAGATCAGCTGAAGACCGCTGAAACATCAAACGATTTAGATGGAGGGACCCCCAATGTCGCCAGAGGAGGAAGAGTAAAGAGCACTGATACGTCAGCAGGAAGTTGAATTTGGAGCCGACGAAGCGACTTGAAAGGAAATAAGAAGCCGATGCGGTGGTGGAAGATAAAAGTAAATTTTCCGAAAATTTTTCTAAGTACAAAAAACATCGGAAAAATTTAGATGATCGACCCGCCAACATGTCGAAGAAATTTAGATGATCGGTCAGCTGACATGTTAGAGAAATTTAGATGATCATTCTGTCGACACGTTGGAGAAATTTAGAGGATCGGTCTGCTGATACGTCGAAAGCCAGAGGAAGATTGACTCGAAATGTCGAAAAAATTTAGTTGATTGGACTGTCGATGAGCGTCGGATGAAAGATGAGGATTAGACCGCTGAAGCGTGGGAAGCTTAGTAAACTAGTGACCTGATACATTAGAAGCGTAGTCAACTAAGGAGCCAATACATTGGATGGTTAGTTGGGAAGAGCTCCGATTTGACAAAAGAGAATTTCGAAGTTTTCAAGTGGGATTTCTCAGGGGATTTCAACAGTTTTTCAGTAGGATTTTCAACAGTTTTTTGTGGTTTTCAGGGCTGAAAAGGAAGAAAATTTTGTGTATAGGAAAAATTGTAAGTTTATGATTTTTCTAGGAGAAGGTAAGTAATTCTTATTTGTAAATGTTATGTGGCTAATAGTTGTGTTACTATCACGTTTGCAGAATCATAGTCACCTTCAAGGGCAGTATTCCAGGTAGTGCAGTTTGGTAAGTAAGTTGTGGTTCAACCATGAGAACCCATGACGGATATGATGCTCGAGATTCATATGAGCGTGCGCAAGAGTCCATGGGAGAAAATGTCTGTAATGGAAATGATGACATAGAGTCTAGTGGAAGGAGCTTCCAAGAGACATCGTTAGATGTTGCAGCCACCATGAGAATCTTGATTAAATCCCAAAAAGAGCAGCATCAATTGAATGCTGCTATGTTGTAGAGTTTGACAAAATTGCAAAGAAAGACAGACTCTGGATGGGGTACAACAAAACCAGAAGGCAGTAAGAGTAGTACTAGGAGAAGAAGAAGGAATTCTAGTGGATCATCTAACTTAGAAGAATCTAGCGGGGATTAAAGCTCTTCTTATCATAAAGGAAAGAGAAGGAGACACCATAGGGATCGCTCTCGGGATGAATTTAAGAAGGCTAAACCTCCTACATTTGATGGTGAGGTAAAGACTAGACAAGAGGCTGAAGCTTGCCTTCTTAGGATAAAGAAGTACTTCCAAGTCCAAGATTATTAAGGAAACATGAAGGAAAGGGTTTCCATATTCAATCTGAATGGAAGAGAATCCATTTGGTGGGAACACTTCAAGAAAGTAAAGAGGATCAGTGAAAGGAGACTTAAGTGGAAACAGTTCAAGAAGTATTTCAAGCAGAAATACCTATTTGACAGTTATTATGATGACAAGATTAAGGAGTTCCATGAGCTGATATTGGGACAGCAAACCATGGAAGAGTATGCAAATAAGTTCTTGGAATTGTTGAGGTATGTCAGGTACATCAAAGATGAGAAGGGGAAGGTCCAGCATTTTCTGAGTGGATTACCTCAGTCTTACAAAGACAGAATTGAGTTTTATGAATCTATAACTCTTGAAGAAGCAATAAGGAAGGATAAGTATTGCTATGAGCAAAGCAAAGGTAAACTTGATTACCATAAGGCATGGAAAGACAAGAAGAATGAGAAGTTTGACCAAAGAAAGAAGGGTTTCAAACCTTCTAACTTCAGGAATCAATAGAAGCAGCCATCCCAAGTTGCGAATAATCCAGTCAGAGTGATAGGAGAAAAGACTAAAGCTCCACAACAGAATAGAGGGCCACTCCAATGTTGGAAATGTGGAGGACCCCACATGCGCAGAAATTGTCCACTCGAGAATGAGAGTGCTAGGACAACTATAGAAGGAGCAGGTTGACAAAGTTGACTTGAATGAAGACCAACTTATTCGATCAGTCGACTAAGTCGATGGGACGACTTAGTCGATCAGCCGACTAAGTTGGTCGGTCGACTAATTAGAAAGATTAGGTCAGCTAACTAACAGTCGTGTCGGTTCATCGAACCGACAGGTAGTTATTTTGTAACTATTTGTAAATTGTATATATTAGGCTGTTGAGCCAAGCAAGAACTCAGTTCAGTTCTCTGCCTTGTATGAACTCATTACATTAATATAATCTATTATCCTATCTGCTCTTGTCTCTTGTGTCTGAGTTATAGTTATGTTTTAGTATGTATTATTGGTAACCTTATGTGATATGTGAGATTACAACATTGGTTCCATTCCATTTCGTAGGCGATCACTCTCTGGAGGATTGTCCTACCATGTTAGAGAAAATCAATAATAAGAAAAATGTTAATGTCTTGTCTTGTGTACAAAAGCATGATGTATTAACTATGAAAAATCTGCATATTGTCACTCGCCAAGGCACAAAAACAGGCCCTGATAATCCTCAAATTAGTAAGATTCAAAACAAAAATGGTTATCCTGACCCTACGAAGGAGAAACAAACATATCACGAAGCCACACACATATTCCAGGATATTGCACTCCAAGAAAGCATCGTTAGCAGTCGACCCGACAGAATACATCAAATCATCCAACTGGTTCAAACCGACAAATCAGTCTCTCAGTTTATAGACTTATTGCATGAAATAAAACACACTAACCCTGAAAAGCAAACCAAAAATATCTGCAGCCCGAACCAAAAAGACAGAAACGATGTTGACCCCCTTGTTGACCTGGAAATCGAAGGTTATCACATCCACCAAGTTGTGCTCGATTTTGGGTCTCAGGTAAATATCATGACTCGGGATACATGGGAAAATATGGGAAGACCTCGACTCTATGAATCAAGCATCTACCTCAAACTCGTCGACCAAGGTCTCATTGAACCCATTGGGGTTTGGAAAGATGTCGACACGACCATCAAAGGAATCTCTACCAAGGTTGATTTCAAAATTATTGACCCAAAAGAAGGATCTAGCTCCTTCCCAGCACTAGTCGATCGACCTTGGGGACGAAAGATGAAAGCATCCATATCCTTAGATAAAGAATGAATCAAACTAAAAGGAAATGGTCAAAAAGTTATTGTACCCATTAATCCATCCCAAGGACAACCTTGGATAGAACCGATTGATGAGGAAGTCGATGTCAGACAACTTTACCAGATTCATAACAATACAGACTATACAGAGCCAAATATCTATGGGGAGCTTCACTTAGGTAACCAAGACTCCATTGGTTATAATTCAGATGCTGAATTATATGACTAGGAAATGGAAAATTATGAAACACAAGCAAGAGGATGCTAGACCATACAAAAAGTACAGAAAAAACCCACTCGACAGTGCTTCATTTTATCCATTATCCCCAAAATATTTGAAAAGAAAGTCAGGGAACGACCTACCTTACAACCAACCAGCTTATACACTACACAAATACCCAGGTACAAGGAGAGGGATTTCCCAGTCATGCACATTGAACAAGTATCTAAAAATATTGGAGAACATGGTAGACTTCAAAGCTTAGTGGAAACATTTACAGGTCAAGAAGCTAGGTGGTGGGACACCCATCAGACAAAATTGCAGAGCTGGACATCTGCTTCCACTTTCTTTGTCGAACGGTTTGGTGGTAAAAATTTAACCCAGGGAGCTCAAATATATATCTTTATCCAAGGTCAAGACCCAGAAGAACACATCCAGCTTTGTGAAAAGGAGTGGAGAAGACTTGGATATAAAGATGAGAGAGCCTGGCCACATTTGTTCCCTTCAACCCTAGCCGACTTACCCAATAAATGGTATAAGATGGAGGAAGCTAGAGGAGAAACCTTCTTTTGGCATGAACTTAAAGACAATTTTATTAAGGACTTCCAGTTCATACCTCAAAATGAAAAATTGGCTGGGATAGCACAACAAATCAAACAATTTCTCCAACCGACAGAAAAACAAACCTCCCAAGACCATCGACAAATCAAGGACTATAACAATATACAAACTGAATGTACATCACAGTCGACACATTTACACCTAGAAAATGAACACACAGAAGATAAGAGCTTCAAGTGGAAGACCGACCACATTGAAACAACCAAACCGCTCTACTGCATCTTGAAAGTCAAGACCACCGACAAACCAGACCTTGACAGAATGACTGCAGCCGACTTCCCTGCTACATTTTCATAGTTCAAAGAAGGAAGTCGGCCTATCAATGAAGCCAAAGCACCAGAGTGGCTAGATGCCAAAGTGAAAACTAAGGAGGTTGACATTTCAAATGATGACCGACCAAAAATAGCCAAGATTGGTGACTACTGGAATGAACAACAGACCACCGAAATAGTGAACTTACTTAGAGAATTCCAGGATGTCTTTGCAAGGGACTATAAAGACTTAAAAGGCTTGGTACAAGAGATGGGAGAAATGAAAATAGACACTAAACCTGATGTCCGACCTGTCAAGAAAAGACCTTATAAGCTAGCTCACAAGTACAAGGAGATAGTTAAAAAGGAAATTGATAACATGTTAGCAGCAGGGATCATTTACCCCATTGACCAGTCTGAATGGGCAAGTCCAATGGTCGTCCAGCCCAAGAAACATGACCCGACAAGGTTAAGAATTTGTGTCGATTTTAGAGAGCTCAATAAAGTAACATTAACAGATCCATTCCCAACCCCCTATGCTGATGAAATCTTGCATGAAGTTGCAGGCCATGAGTGCTATTGATTCACAGATGGATTCTTAGGGTATAACCAAGTACCAATAGCAAAAGAAGATCAGAAGAAGACAACATTTGTCTGTGAATTTGGCTCTTTTTCTTACAGAGTTATGCCTTTTGGGTTAAAGAATGCACCTGCAGTGTTTTCCCGAATTGTTGTCAAGACCTTCCAACAATATATCTATAAGACCATGGTAGTATACTTTGACGATTGGACTATATACTCCACCTTAAAAGATCACTGCACATGGCTCTGACTCATGCTGGAGAGATGTCGACAAATTCAACTCTCCCTGAACATCAAGAAATGTATATTTATGACTCCTATAGGAATACTCCTAGGGCATATTGTCTGTAAGGATGGTATCAAAGTCAATTTTGCCAAGATTAAAATAATCCTTGACCTGAAACCACCAATAAACCCTAAACAAGTTCGGGTGCTACTTGGCCATATAGGATATTATAGGAAATTCATAAGACACTATTCCGACATGACCTACCCTCTAGAAGAATTAATAAAAGAAGACCAAGAATTTAAATGGACAGAGGAATGACAAATATCCTTCGACAAACTAAAAAGAAAACTGGTCGAGGCCCCCATACTCAAATTTCCAAACTGGTCGACCACATTTCATGTGCATATCGATGCATCAGGAATCGCAATCGGAGCAATCCTGACTCAACTAGGGGATGACGGGATGGATTACCCTATAGTTTACAGCAATTGAAAATTAAATAAGGCTGAAAAGAACTATTTGACAACTGAAAGAGAAGCCCTAGGTATGGTCTTTTCCCTCCAAAAGTATCGACATTACCTATTGGCCAACCCCTTCACATTTTATACCGACCATCAAGCCTTGAAGTATCTTGTTAATAAACCCCTTCATCATGGAAGAATTTGTCGATGGCTACTCCTTTTTCAAGAATTTGAGTTTGAAGTCATTGTCCGACTAGGAAAGCTAAATGTCGGGCCCGACCATCTATCCCGCATAGACATAGGGGAGGAACCGACCGGAGTCGATGACGACTTACCAGATGCACATCTATTCCGCATAGAAGCAGTCCTTGAAGAACTAGAAGAAATAGCTTAGTTCCTAGAGACAGGTCAGGCACCAGAAGGTCTGAACACTAAGAAAAAACAAATCTTAGCTATGAAGGCTGCACCCTACAGCCTCATGAATATATTTTTGTACAAAATGGGGTTAGACGACATTCTTAGGAGGTGTGTACTCGACCATGAATGAGACCAAATCATGCATGAAGCACACTATGGACCGGCAGGAGGACACTTTCAAGCTGATACAGCTGTAAGAAAAATCCAACAATCAGGATTATGGTGGCCGACAATCCACAAATATTGCAAAAAATTCGTTAGTCGATGTGATAGATGTCAATGAATTGGTCGACCTTTGCCGAGCACATAAATTCCCTTGATATCTGTAAACCCTAGTCTCACATTCGAAATATGGGCCATAGACTTCATAGGACCATTTCCTATTGCAGCCAAACGATCAGGAGCAAGATATATTATCACGGCAGTGGAATATGTCACTAAATGGGAAGAAGCCTAACCCGTCGATACATGTTCTAGTGAGGTAGCCACTAAGTTTATCTACGAAAACATTATCACTAGATTCGGATGCCCACTCACATTGATCAGTGACCGAGGATCACACTTTATCAACAAAACCATCAAAAATTTGACCGACCAGTTTCACATCGACCACCGACAAAGCACTGCATATCACCCTCAGTCAAACGGTGCGATCGAAGCTTTCAACAAAACATTGACGAAAGGGTTAACCAAAATATGCAGTACCGACAAAGACGACTGGGATGAGAAAATCCCTGCGGTCCTCTGGGCATACAGGACAGCATATAAATGGTTGACCGACCAAACCCCCTTTCTACTAGTCTATGGGCAAGAAGCAGTCATTCCCATACACTTCCGACAACAGACACCTCTTATCGCACAACTACTACATGTCGATGTCGAACAGGAAAGAAAGGACTGACTATTCCAACTCAATAAGCTAGAAGAACATAGACTCATGGCTATCCAACACCAGGAAATTCACAAACAACAACAGAAAGCATGGCACGACCGTAACATCAAAAACAAAAACCTGTCGGTCGGCGACCTTGCTTTACTTTATAACAGTCGAGTCAAAGGAAAATCCAAGAAACTCCATACATAATGGATGGGACCTTACATTGTCGATGAAATACACCCCAATGGCTCGGTCTGACTAAAGACATTACAGGGCCTAGTATTTCGGAAGCTCGTTAATGGAGCCCGACTTAAATGTTACAAAGCCTAAAGAAAAAAAAAAAAACCCATAAAACGGCCTTAAGCGTCAGTCAAAACCCATAAAAAGATAAAAATGTCCAAAACAAAAACAATACAATCAAACACAACAAACATGACAGCAACTCACTACTTCGATAACCGACATCATCATCTTTGACCATCCTCATTGACCAGTCCGACCGACCATTTTCACCTCCGACACCAACCGACGACCTCAAGAGTCCCATCACGCATTGATGGCCTTAAGCGCCGCACACATCCCACCATTAAGTCCCATTCGAGTATTACAGCTGGACTGTCCAGTCCACCATTAATACGTCCATCCCCGCATGCAAAAACACTCGCGCCTATAAATACAAGACATTCGAAGGTTCATCCACCACACCATTTACCCACAGAGCACCCGCAATCTCAGTCGACTAAAAACCAAGAACCCTGTAACACCTTCGACCAACTCGACATAATGGCACCCAAAATGACCCGAGCAGCGGCTAAGGCAAGAGAGCTGTAGGCAGAGGACACACCCTTGGTCTGCCGATTAAAGAACATTAAAAACGCTAAAGCGCAAGACGGCCAATGGTAGAAAATCTGGACAGAAATCCAAGAATGGGCCTATGTCGACAAAAAGATGACCCAGGCCGCTAAGAAAATCTAGAAGAGCACCATCTTCAACTACCCTAATGCACCACTGATGGCAAGCTTTGGTGGGACAAAAGAAGCAGCGGTCAAATTCATTATCAGCCGGTACCACAACGGCCGATTCTACTTCGATAGGCCGATTGACATTACCGGGGATGTTATCTCAAGAATTATTGGTCTGTCCAACCAAGGCAGCTCTGTACCAATTGGGATTAAAGAAGGGTTAGTCCAAGAGATTACGGGCTCGCTATCGAGAAAGAATTCCAAGGGGTTGATGATTGGACAGATCGTGACACGGATGCCACAAATTGTGGCTAAAATCATTGCAATCACACTTACATTAGCTGGTCAAGGCAGCGACCTCAAACTGGAGATGCTAGAGGCTGTCGACACAATTGCGACCGACGGTTGGATCTACCAATGGGGAGACTATGTTGCCGACATGGTCAAAACCATCTGCGAAATATTCCAAGAGACAGGAGGTATGATCAAGTTCCCCTCTCTTATTCTCTGGATTGTCATGTATCATATCTGTCCAGAAGGCAGTCCAGTATTCCGGAGCCGACCAGGTTTGAGATGAACCGATTTAAACCCTTCTCATAAAAAGGAACCCTGCATGAGTTGGCATAGGGGAAAGTCTTCTTGGAAAACTGGTTTCAACAGTTGAAGGTTCACACAACGAGGTGGAGGGTGCCCCAGGACATCCGACGAAACCTCCCTGCGGACTCCCATATACAGTTAGAGCTTGATAACACGTGGGTCTGGTACATGCAAGGTCAAAACCCCAAAGCCCAGGACCTCGACTACTATTCGACGGTCGATCAGATTTTTCGAGAGTTGACCCAACAGGCTCAGACAAGACTACAAATACCCGAGGCTACTAAAGAGGTCGACTTCTCCATCACAGAGCCACTTATTGACCAGGAAAAAGAGGAAGACTACGAGCTTAACCTCTACATCAGCACATTTGTGTCGGAGGACACCCCGACCAAGCCCACTAGTTGGGTACACATCACTGTCAAAACTCCGACTGCAAAGGTAGTCGATCCACAGTCGACAGAACAACAACCACCAACAGTACAACCACCGCAACAAACAACCCCTCCGGCTCCAGCAACTGTCGACCCAAGTCAAATACCGATAGGTGAAGTTGAGGACGCCGACCCGGAATATGCTTTATCCAAAAGCATCATTAAGAAGTTGGCCAAGGAGATAGCTGTTGCCAGAAAGAGAATCAAGGCCCAAAAACTACAACAAGGCAAGGGTAAGCGCAAGCTTCTTCTTGCTGACTCGTCTGACGATGAGGAGGAGCTAGTAGCCGCGGACATCGACATTGTCGAGGATGCTGCTGCAAATAAAGTATCAGTTGAAACTCAGTTTCAATGGTATCTGGACGCAGGAGCTCCGGAGGGTCGGCCAAAGAAAGCAAAAATGACACCAACGCCTGAAAATGTTGTCGACCTTGAGTCGACCCCTCCACCCCCATCCCCGACACCCGTAGTCGAGGAGGAAGCATCAGTACAATAGTCGGTCAGTCCCCACAATGTATATCAGAGAGCAATCCTGGAGACAGTCAAAGCCAAGGTCGACCAGGACGCTGAGCTTAAATCTTTCTTCACGACTCTGCCTACATTGTTTCAGTCAGCCCACAAAATACAGACAACATCTCCTCTCTATGCAAGCAAAAATCCCTATGCAAAAATTATGACAACATTCACCCAAAACCAACAAGGCGACGTAATTGGTGCATCACAGTCTATCATGGAGCCAATCAACCCCGACACCCAGGACGACCTACCCACTACACCTTCGAAAGCAGGTATCTCTTCCGACGGAAGCCCACAACACACTTCATCCAACCCATCTACCCCTGTTCATTCCCCCACCCCACCACCACTGCTTTCTCCTCCACCACCACCGGACTCATAGCTAGACCTGCCACGACGACCTACATCTTCACAGTCGAAAGTGGTCATACCACCCCCCCAATCCAATAAACCCTCGACTTCCATACCGCCAACCACAGACCCACCCTCCACTGCTGCAGATACATAGGAGAAAGTGACCAACACACACAAGAAGAAGAAATACCACCATCCACGGACGTCCAGCCTACAGATCAGCTTAAGGGATGCCCGCTCATTGAACGAAACTGAGGTCGGCCAACTCCTCAAAACCATGGCCAAAGAAGCAAAGCTAAGGACGGTTCAAAAAAATAAAGAGCTTACAGCCAAAAATGCAGAAGAAGTCAAGTTTCTCAGCAAATGTAGAGCTCTAGCACAGACCGTGATACTAGGCCCTGTCGAAGTTGACACAGATCGACCACTTGAAAGAGCATACTAGCTCTTCGAGACTATGGTATTGACCATCTAGGACCGGATGCAAGAGACTAAGGAAGAACAAAAGGAGGAAACTACTCGACTGCTCCTCGCACAACACACTGCCTTCTCAGAGGCCTACAAGGTGCTCCAGGACCACATGGAGGAATCTGTCATCACAGAAGAAGTCTTACGCGAATGGCCTACTCATTATGGGCAGGTCTATCAGCAGACAAGGCCGACACAACAAGGCATTCAGGATTTGGAGGGCAGGAAAATGACGGAGGTAGCACTTAGACAGGTCATAGAGGAACAGATCATGCTGGAGACCAACAAGCTGCAGCAGCTGGAATGAGCAGCTCATCAGTGGGTGCAACAGGCTCTTCCAAACCTAGAAAAGGTTGATGTCATCTGCCCCCAGATGAAATGACTCATCGACGCAGCAGAAGAGTAGAACCAAGCTTTAGGCCACAATATGGAGAAAATCGCAGAAATCCCCATTTTAAAAAAGATGCCAGTCCTATCAAGTTTAACAACATTAACGATCGACATCCAAAAAGATTTACAAAGTTGGACGGATTTTCAGCATCACCTCACCATCACAGCTCCGGCCATTGTCGAAGTCTGCATCCAGAAGAGACCGACCATCCGTCTGCACAGTCCACAACAATAGCATGGTCCAATGGTTTGATATAACTTCAATTTTTGTACCTCCCTGTTTCTTTGAGATGAAGAAACGTTTTGTTCATGGGGGAGATGTAGAAGGAGCAGGTCGACGAAGTCGACTTGAACGAAGACTGACTTAGTCGATCAGCCGACTAAGTCGATGGGCCGACTTAGTTGATCAGTCGACTAAGTCAGTCGACTGACTAATTAGAAATATTAGGTCAGCTAACTAACAGTCGTGTCGGTTCACCGAACCGACAGGTAGTTATTTTGTAACTGTTTGTAAATTGTATATATTAGGCTGTTGAGCCAAGCAAGAACTCAGTTCAGTTCTCTGCCTTATATGAACTCATTACATTAATATAATCTGTTATCCTATCTGTTCTTGTCTCTTGTGTCTAAGTTATAGTTATGTTTTAGTATGTATTATTGGTAACCTTATGTGATCTGTGAGATTACAACAACAACTTACAACATTCAAGAAGCAGAAACAGTGGGTCAAGTAGCAAGGGAAGTCCCTAGGATTATGCAGCACTGGAGGACCGCTAGGCAGATCACCAGTCAACTGTGGTTGAAGTTGCAAGTAAGATTGTTGAGCAATCTGTTTCTATTTTGATTGACCCCAATTCTACTCACAGTTACACTACTCCTAGAGTAGTGGAGATTTGTGCTTTTAAGAAGGTAAAGCATAGAAAATCTTGGTTAGTTCAGCTAGCCACTGGAACTAAGAGAAAGGTTAGTGAAGTGGTGCAGAAATGTCCATTGGTCATGAATGGATTGGTCACTTGTGTGGATCTGAATGTTCTACCACTTGGTTCCTATGATGTTCTCATTGGAACGGATTGGTTAGAAGCTCACAGGGTAAAGCTTGACTGTTGTAATAAGACTTTCGAATGCATGAATGAAGAAGGGAACCCAGTAGTTGTGAGAGGTATTCCAAAGGTGATTTCAGTAAGGCAGGTTGCAGCAATGCAGTTGAAGAAGTTATGTAGGAAAGGTTTCCAGTTGTATGCAACTCATATTTTGGAGGCAACAGGGGATGAAAATCCTAGGCTGGAGGACTATCAGGTGTTACAAGAATTTAGGGATGTGTTTCCTGATGAGATTCCAGGGCTTCCTCCAAACAGGGACATTGATTTCACAATTGAACTTGTGCTAGGAGCAACACCTGTGTCAAAGACACTCTACAGGATGAGTACACTAGAGATGTTAGAACTGAATATGCAACTGCAAGAGTTGTTGGAAAAGAAGTATATCAAGCCGAGTGTGTCTCCTTGGGGAGCACCAGTTCTGTTTGTAAAGAAGAAAGATGGTACACTCAGGTTGTGTATTGATTACAGACAGCTAAACAAATTCACTGTGAAGAATAAATATCCTTTACCTAGGATAGATGACCTCTTTGATCAAATGAGAGGAGCAAAGGTATTTTCTAAGATTGACTTGAGGTCTAGTTACCATCAAGTGAGAATCAAGGATGAAGACATTCATAAGAAATCCTTTAGAACAAGGTATGGACATTATGAGTTTGTGGTGGTACCATTTGGTCTCACAAATGCATCCGCTACATTTATGTGCCTTATGAACAGTGTCTTTAGCAGGTATTTGGACAAGTTTTTTCTTGTTTTCCTTAATGACATTCTTATTTACTCTAGGAATGAGGAAGAGCATGAAGAGAATTTGAGATTGACATTGCAATTGCTTAGGGAGCATCAGTTGTATGCAAAGCTGAGCAAGTGTGACTTCTATAGAGATAGAATTCAGTATTTGGGTCACATTATCTCAGAAGAGGATATATTTGTGGACCCTAAAAAGATTGAATCCATTATGAATTGGCCTACTCCAAGAAATGTGACAGATGTAAGATCTTTTATGGGACTCACAGGATACTACAGGAGGTTCATTGAAGGATTCTCCAAAGTTGCACATGCCATCACTTCTTTGCAAAATAAGGGGATAAAGTTTGAATGGACATCGAGGTGTGAAGAAAGCTTCCAATAGTTGAAAAATCTTCTCACCAGTGCACCAGTATTAACAGTTGTGAACCCAAAGAAATATTTTGTGGTGTGTACCGATGCATGCGGACAAGGGATTGGAGGAGTCCTTATGCAGGACAACCATGTGATATGTTACGTGTCAAGAAAGCTAAAGGAGCATGAGAAGAACTATGCCACTCATGATCTAGAGCTTGCAGCCATAGTACATGCTCTCAATATGTGGAGGCATTACTTGATGGGCAAAATATTTGAGCTCAGGATAGACCATTGTGGTCTGAAGTATCTATTTGATCAACCTACTCTGAATGCTAGGAAAACGAGATGGCTAGAGTTTTTATGTGAGTTTGATATGGAAATCAAGCACATAAAGGGATAAGAGAATAAGGTAGTTGATGCAAATAGCAGGAAGATGCAGGAAATGCATGTGGCATCTCTTAGTATTTTCCAATCAGATTTGAGGCAGCAGATTGTTAATCATGCTGCTAGAGATGGATTGTATGAGCTAGTAAAAGACAAATTGCAGCAACAAAGTCTTGAGAAGAGGTATGAGGGATATAAATTGGATGAAGATGGAATTCTTACCTATAAAGGTATAATTTACATTCCAAATGTAGCATATTTGAGGAGAGTTGTTATGGATGAAATCCATTAAGCTCCGTATTTTGGTCACTCAGGATACCAGAAGACAATTGCTACAGCTAGGAAACAATACTTTTGGCCAGGAATGAAAAAGGACATGGATGAATACATTTCAAGGTGCATGAAATGTCAGCAGGTAAAGGTTGAGCATCAATACCCAGCAGGTTTGTTGCAGTCTTTGCCAGTTCCAGAATGGAAATGGGAAGTTATTTCCATGGATTTTATTACTAGATTGCCGATGACTTGGAGACAACATGATTCCGTCATGGTTATGGTAGACAGGTTGACAAAGGCAACACATTTTATACCGGTTAAGTCTATGCATAAGACTGATGACATTGCAAAGATAGTCACGGAGTAGATTTTCAAATTGCATGGATTGCCTAAGGCAATAGTCTCTGACCGAGATGTCAAGTTTACTTCCAATTTTTGGAAGGGGTTGTTTGTAGATTTGGGTACAAAGATAAACTTCAGCATTGCATACCATCCTTAGATTGATGGTCAGACATAGAGAGTTGATCAGGTGCTTGAAGATATGCTTTGCATGTACATGATGTACAAACCAACCAAGTGGGAAGATTACTTACACTTGGTAGATTTTTCTTATAACAATGGACAACAGGCATCCTTGGGGATGAGTTCGTATGAAGCTTTGTATAGAAGAATGTGTAGGACACCAGTGACTTGGGATAATCCAGTGAACAGGGTTGTGATTGGTCCAGAACTGCTCAAGGTGATGGAGCAGGAGGTTGTAAATATCAGGCAGAATCTGAAAGCAGCATAGGACAGATAGAAAAGCTATGCAGATAACCATAGGGTGAACAGGGAGTTCAGTGTTGGGGATCATGTTTACCTCAGAGTGAGGGCAAGGATGAGTTCCTTGAAGCTTGGAAGTTGTCCCAAGCTGTCACCAAGATATTTTGGGCCATTTGAAATGCTTGAGAGAATAGGGCCAATTGCATATAGACTTGCATTGCCTGCTAACAATAGAGCTCATAATGTTTTTCATGTTTATTTGCTTAAGATATATGCACATGATCCTAACCATGTGATAAATTGGGATGTGATTCAGGTGGAACCCGAAGGAGAGTTCCAAATTGAGCCAATGTGCATCCTTGATAGGAAGGTCACCATGCTCTAGAACAGATCCATAGGACAGGTAAAGGTGAAATGGGAGCACTATGGACCTGAAGAGGCTACGTGGGAGCTGGAGGATGCCATGCGATTGGCACATCCATTTTTGTTCAATTTTGCGGAACACTAAGATGGTACCAGTGTAGCATTTTGTTCAAATTTTGTAAAGCACTGAGGATAGTGCTATTGAAGGGGGAGGGGAATGTAACACCCCAGTTTTGACCCCATTTGCATTAAATGTATATGATGTATATATTATAATTAATCGTGGTGTGGAGCTAAAGGAAAAATCACCACCATCGATTTGGTTGTGTTAGGTTTTAATGATTGAAATCATTGTCGATGGTATATCGTGATATACAACACATTACAGTTTTGGCATCATGTAAATATGCACTTTAATTAAAATAAACCCCAACCAGCTATGTCAATGCAACCATAATGAAAAGGGCATTATTTTCCTAAGGATAAGGAGGGTGAATTGTTAAACCTTGAGCCTATGGGAAAAGGCCATGTGTCAGCCATTAAACTAAACCCTGATGTTAGTTGGGCAGTTATTGCTGGGAAGTGGTGGGTGGCAGGACTGCCAATCCTTTCCCACATGCACACTCCACCAGCAGACTCTTCATCTTCACATGGGTAGGGAAACCACTACCCCATTACTCCATTCTTGCTCATCCTCACACAGAGGGGAAATTTCTCATCCTCATGCCCAAGATTATTCATCATTTTCCTCTCGCAAGGAGCTGGAGAAACCATTTAATGTCACCCACAATTTTCCTGTGAAGGAGCCATTCACAATTTTTGCTGGGGTGTAGGTTGTTCTTACCGATTGGTGGCCTATGTATATGTTTTCCTCCTGTCCATGCTGAGAGGCTGATTTTCTCTTTCATTCTCGGGCTGTGTATCTTCCCGTTGCTTCATTGTTGAGATCGGGGCTACTATTTTCCCCATGATTTGTGGTTTGATGTGGGTTCTCTCTCGTTTTGATTTGTGGGGTGGTTATTATTGAGTCGTTTTTGCCATGATAGGGCCAAGAACGGCTCAGGGACCGAATTTCCCTGTCTAAGCTATGAACCTTTTGTCCTGCTACATGTGTGCAGTGGTTGGTCTTCGGACTGTGTTGGAGTGGGAATGCAGGCTTGGTTTGCTTGATAAACCTAGTGTGTTGGGAGCCACACAGATAGAGCTAGAGGGATGTATTTCTTCTCCACAACCCCTGAATAGCACTAGAAGGGAGGCCAGGGCCTGAGGGACTGTGTAGCAGAGAAGGGACTGATTTCCTTGTGTTGGGTGTGTGTGTGTGTGTCCTAGAAGTTAGGCTAGTTCTGGTGTAGGTGTCCTTAGCTCTTCAATGAGCTCACCATCTTAGCATCCAGCTTTTCCTAGCTCCTTGATGTCCTAATAAACTCGATCGTGTTGGATTTCCTGTCTTGTTGATGGCCTGATAAACCCAACTGTGTTGGCTTGGCTGATTTGTGTATCCTTGGCTATGTGTAAGCCTACTTGTTCTTTATTCCTTGGGGAATCATGCCTAGCTCAGGGGTGGTAGTGTTGTTGAGAGATTAATGAGCACAATGGACTATGGTTGGGTGGAACGTTGCAGTGACGTAGCTGGTTACTGGAAGAATTCCTCATAAGATAGGTATTCTTGACTATTTCACTTCTGTAATCATATTTGATGTTTAATGAATTATGATGATGTTGAATTCTTGGATGTATGGTTTTACTTCGGCTGTATGATAACCATGTATGTATATTTACTTCAAATCATTTTATTTCAGTTTTTATGTATGCACATGGTCATGGGGATAGTTTCTCGGTTGGCTAATGGCATCGTAGCATCCTCTTCGCCGTTCAGAGGGCCAGGGATGTCACACTCTAGAACTTATGGAATGGTTATGGGACGAGTATCTAGTCTCTCTTATTGTAGAGTCTAGAGTAAAAATTTCTAAAAAAAAATTCAAAGTTTGATTTGGTGATTGGATCTATGGGAGCTATATTTACCAATACGATACTACACAGTTACCTAATTTCCAAATCAACTCAAATAAGGGTAAATGCTCCAAAATTCCATATCTGAAGGTAGGGAGGGGTCTAATTTTTTCTTTCCTACCTAAAAAAATTTTACATAATTCAATTTGGACATACACATAGATCAAGATATAGCATTTTTACCCAAACTAGTCAAAATTGGAGGCACATTGAGCATGGGTAAATTGCATTCAAAACATGAGACCAAAAAATGTAGAACCAAAACTGAAGATTTGTTATGAAAATACTACTTACATTCCAATTATATTATAAATGACTTTACATAGCCCAAGTGCCCTGATGGACCTTACACAATACCAAATGCTTCACAATACCCTCTAAACCATTCAAAAGAACCAATACTAGAAAAAATGTAGTAGATGCTTTGCTACCACCACACTGTTACTAGGAATATTTCAATGAGTGTAGACATAGCTTGTTCCCCTATCCTGCATGATACAAATATAGAACAAAAAGACACAACGATGTATCCTCTCCCTACTTGAATGAGATACTTGAATATCAAGCTCTCCTTACCTTGAGTTTGGAAGGTCATCCTTGTACGATTGATTGTATTTGCAAAGAACACAAAAAACAAGACAAGAGATGAGAGGAACAATATAAATAAGTAATATATACTAATGATCAAGGAAACTAGTGATAAATAATCAATATCAACATGAATCATTTATGGGAAAGGGAAACATGTTTTTATTAAAGACAAGAAAAGAAAGCTACAACCAAATCCTTGATGTCGAATATTTTCTTTTACAATATCTTTTGACTCACTCACACATACACTACAAACTAAGAAATATCTCACTCACAACCAATCTCTATTTTACTCCTATATGAGACTTGAATTCAACAACATAAAGGTGTTATCTTGGTCCCTCCTTCATATAGTCCATGTAGCTTGCTTTTATAGGTCGAAGGGAGCCCAAGTGGGTTGATATATTTTGTGAGGAAGTTAGGGAATCACCCGTAGGGATTAGGAGGTTGAGTTCCAGCTTTCCCAAGTGGTTAGGATCATCCTCCATGAGATATTTCTCCTAGAAGCTTCTCGAAGCTTCTCTTTTTTTCCCTTTTTGGACTATTGACACTCTCTACAAACATGCTAGGTGCACTGGCGCTCCTTGTTGTCAGGTGATAGGAGCCATTGGTGCACCTTATCAATGAATAAAAGGAAAAAATCCTATCTAAATCTCTATGATAGGAGGAAAGGTGTGTCACACTGCCTAGGATTGAGTAACAAGGCCCCAAAAAGATAGTTTGGCCAGGGAATTCAAGGGATTTGAGCATTAGGATAGTTTTTGGGTTTAACAGAATGCCCCCCAAGGTATGAAGCTAGAATAATTTGATAGGTGAAATGCTTTTCTAGATATTTATTCCGGTATTAGAGGAAAAATAGAAGTGATTAAATACTTTATGTAGGACCAATCACCAACTATTTGACTCAAATATGGTTGCGAACTAATACACTGCATATCCATGCATAATGACTATGTCATGGATACTATCAATACACTGTATAGGCATGAACAACAAGAATCAAATTGAAACATGGATATAGGACATACAAAGTAGATCCATGTCATCCTGACTCAAAATCTAAATATAGCCACCAAACTTTCAATGTGGGTCCATGTCATGACTCCAAAAATATTCAATCACAACCTGAGGATAGGCACATATTTAAGTGAATACCTAACCACCAAGCTCTTCATTTGAATATAAAACGATACGATTCTATTGATGTGAATAGATGTCCTTATGTTGAACATGGTAGAAACCACTTGATTATCGATCATTGATGTATACCATTAACAAGTATGAGGGAGATCATCATTGATATCAACGGTTCCCAAAGTATCCCAGTACATTCCTTTGAATGTGAATAGAGGACTTGAATTTGAACACTCGGTGGAATCCTTCAATCAGAGGCCACTGATGAGATCCTATTGTTCAAGCAAGGAAATATACCATTAAGGCATGCATACTTCAAGGTAATTGATTTAGTTTCTAAGTCTGATTCCTGGATGATGTGTTGGAATCGACAAGAATATAATCATTGAAGGAGGGCCATCATGTTTCCCCCATCACTGACACAAAAAATGGAACAAAAGATGATGTTGAAGTGACAAAAAAATCATAGGACTGACTTGAAGGAAGGTAAGGCAACTCTAGAGGTAGACTGTAGAGAATTTTTTCCTTAAACATTGAATGGAACCAAAAATGACTTGGAAGCATTTTGACACAACGAGGAAGAGACCATATGTAATGCAAGGGTAAGATGATGTATTCTTTAAATTGATTCAAAGGAGTTAAATGACTCATGGAAGTGGATTGACTCAGTGACAAGATGAATACCCAACTTCTTGAAATGCAAATGTATACATGTGCCATGTTCAAGGGCGGACTATGAGGTGTCATTGATACAAATGAAATACATTCCCCATTCCTTTCATTTCCCCATTGAAAAGGATGCATACCTCTTTTATTTTTAACGAGCTTGAAAAGGGTAACAAACGTTCGATGTAGCTCACCAAGTGATGAGTCCATTCTCATACGTTTTATGAACTTGAGAAAGGAGGCATTCATTCCCAGAAGGGGTCCTTCATTGTTTAATTTTATGAGTCCAAGGAAGGTAAACTCATTCTTCGTTTAATTTTTAGAGAGTATGAAATGACTAAGAAGACTCCATGGTGTACTTTTTCGTAAATTTAGTCCCCAAGGCCCGAAAAAAGTATAAATTGATTCCTAGGAGAACTCTTCTAGTTGCGATAAAATAGAGTGTACATTTTTCATAAATGAGTCTAATTGGTCAAAAAAAGGGGTAAACTATCACCGGATAGATGACCTTTCAAATACTTTTACAACCATGAAAGAATCAATCTCTCTTTGCAATCTTTTCATGTTCAAAGAGTCTCGAAAAGAGATTAAAGTTGACTTTGTAAGGGGTTATTTTTTCATAAACCATATTATCAAGTCTGAAAAAACAGTAAAAGTGCACTCAATACCTCTTCACTGGATGTTTAATGAGCACGATGAAGGTATAAAAAACACTCAATACCCTTTTCATGTTTGAAATAAGAGCATGAAAAAGTGATAGAGTAAGCTTAAAACAATTTCCATGTGTTAACCAAAGCATGAAAACTGTAAAAAGTAAGCTCAATAGCATCATATTGTTTTGAATGGGATTAAAGACCAGTTGGAGGAATTATCAAGGTATCTTCTTCATTTTTTAATGAGATTTACACATAATAGAAACTATTCTCAAAATGTCGTTTCATTGTTTATCAAGATCGAAACTAAAAAAAGTATGCTCAGAATGAGGTCCATTGATGGGTGTTTTCCCAACATGATGTCCAGTGGTTGGTACTTTCCCCAAGTATAAATGTCAAGTATCTTAGATCCAACATAATATAAAGAGGTTGGAGACATTCCCCCCAATCCTTGATTCGTTTACTTACTCTTTTCTTCATTCAACTAAATCACAGGTTACTCCTAGGACAAGGTTCACTAGAGACAGAGGAAGAAAGAGGATCAAGTGATACAAGAAGATGAAATGAAGGCTCAAGTATTGAGTTTAGTAAAATCCTTGACACAATGGAATAATATGTTTAATTTTTTAACGAGCTTGACACAAAAAGTGAAATTTGTTCTGAACGACTTGTTTCATTTTTACACAAGATTGAAATAAAAAATAACTATGCTTGTGGGAACCTGTTTAAGTTTTACACAAGGTTGAAACAAATAATAACTATTCTTGAGGTAGCCCATTTCATATTTTAACAAGATTCAAAAAGAGTAAAATATGATCAAGGATGTCTGTTTTTTTTTTAAAGAGATTGACACAGACTAGGAACTATGTTCGCTAACATCTGCTTCATTTTTTAACAAGATTGACACAGAATGGAAAATATGCTCACAGACATCTATTTCATTTTTAATGATTTTGAAATAGAATGGAACTCTTCTCATAGAAAATTGTTTCATTTTTTAATTGGTTTAACATAGAATGGGAACTTTGCTTGCCTTCAGTTCTTAGCCAACATGATGTCCAGAGGTTGGGGGTTTCCCCCTTACATAAGAATCTAGAGGCTTAACTCTAGTATGGTGTCTAGATACTGGATACATTTCCCCTAATATTCCCCATGACAGGAGGAAGTTATCAATTTTCAAACAACTAAACTTTGACATGATGTCTGGTGTTAAGAATCATGGCTGACGAAGGGGAAGGAACCACAAGAACATGCAGGATATTCAGGGAAGTTTGATGAGTAGCAGTTATACAATGATCAGGTTTAACAAAGGAAAGGATATCAATGGTCACAATATTCCTATCATGGGGAAAATGAATCACTCTAAAGAGTGTGGACACAACATATTTCATGTCGTAAACATAATCTCTCCCTAGAAGTAGATTAAAATATAAGGGACCTTGGACTACCATAACATCAATACAAACAGTTTCCCTCCTAAGGTAAAGGTAAATGAGGAAGTATTCCTAAAGGTGTAGTATGTATTCGATTAAAATATAGTATCTAATTGGTGTTTAGCGCAAAATGAGGAGAACCTATATATTTCCAAGAAGTTGAGGATAGAATAATAACATAACCCCCTTCATCAACAACAGTGTGGAGTATTCTCTTAGAAGTAAATCGCAAAGATATATGGAAAGGAACACTTAAATTAATACAAGATTTTGTTAGATTACTCCTATAAAAGGAAATAACCTCAGTACTTGGAGAGGGTTCTATTGAAACAAATAATATTTCCCTTGCATAGGACAATCGAAACTGACTACAAAACATTAAGTGGATTTTATTTCACTCTCAACTAGAAGAGAGGGAGAAGATGAATATTGTTTCAAATTTACTACTTCAGTATTAACACTCTCTAATGAAAGAGTCGTATTGGGTGGAGATGAGATCCGCGCAACCAATTTAACTTCACTCTCCAAAGGAAGAGTGGTATCGACGGAGGATAAAACTGGATCAATCACTTTATCAACCAATTGGAGGTCAAGGGACAACTTACGATAACTTGTTGGAAGCCGTTGCTGAGGAACAGTAATATGCTCCAACAAATTTTAATATTCATTCATGCGAGGACAAAGGTAGTTAATGTGCATGTCCTCACATAGAAAGAAAGGATATATATTTTTCCTTTTCAAATATTAACAACACATACACTATTTGATGCAGTATCATTAGTATGATGACGAGAGGCTAATGACATGGGTTTTTGGGAAGCCTCAAACCACACTTTTAAAACTTGGGATAGATCATGACAATCCTTAAGAATATGGTCACCCTAGTAAATCCTGAAAGGGAAATTAGGATTACGAGTTGATTTCATGGGAAAATAAGAACTCTCGACACTATGAGGAGTAGTTGGTTGAGATTTGATTTATCCTTTGTCTTTATTCTTCTTAATCTTCCTTTTATTCTTATTCTTATCCACCTGATTACTAGTTTCACATATTTTGACAAGAGAAGAAGGAGAAAGGGAAGAAGACGCATTTGGAGAAGAAGGAGAAATATCAACATGATGTTGATGCTATTGTGATGGAGAATTGAGATTTGAAACAATCGTTGCACTTGGGATAACCAGACTGAAGAGTAACCACACAGGTAATCCTATAGTGAATCTAGGAAGACTTAATGTACCCATAAAAGGAGGACCAACATTTCCAAATGAAGGAATAAAAAAGGTTCCCGTTGAGAAGGGGTCTCTTGGTTGGTAGCTCTAGAAGGCATATCCATATCTACATAACAAAACTAATTCTCTCTTTAATAATTTTAACTGTACAGGAAATAAGCGCTACTCAATATAAAGAAGCAAGGAAGCATGTGAAAGGAGCAGATAAAAATTCAGGATCCTCACATGAATGTCAAACCATCACAACTCTCTATATACTTGAGGGTCCAACAGTAAAATGTGACAAGGAGGATTGTGACCGTACACTTTCTTGAATACTCGACTACCTAGATGGTATGTATGTAGTAATATCCTTGGGTGTTGTTATCGATGTATTGCAATGATAGGATGACCAAATGGTTTTTCTTAGATGGTTTCAGGATTCCTAATGGTGTATCTCAATATACACAGGGTATGTGGGATCTCAAATCCATGTTAGTGTTGTCTGATGCACAACTGTTTGAAAGGGGCCTTCTGATATACTATCGAATACGTGAAGAACATTTTGATATACCTCGAGGGTATGTGAAAATCCATTCGATATACCGATTGGTATCTGTAAGAAACACATGATCCCCAGGATACAGTGTAGGAAAATAAATTATAGATCATATGTTTATAGATGTCAGAACATATCTCTAACCTATGACACACTTCTTGCTAAGAATGTAAACCTAACTAGCACTTATTTTATCTGAAACGGTTAAGAGGCCATATGGAGTGAAGAATGAATCGAAAACCATGCAAGTATGGGATGCAAATATTTCAATATTTCTTTTAATTGATGCTGTACTTATGAGAGAGTAATATGATTACAAATGCATAAATTTAATAACATACACCCAAACTCAAAACTAGAATTATGTTTCCTATGTTACCAACAAAAGTGAAAAACATGTCTCTAGAAGGAAAAATATCTAAATATTGTTCCCAATAAAAGACTAAAGAAAAGATTCTTTACAGATCATGAAACTTAAACCTTTTTTTATTTTCTTTTATATAAAAATAATATTTCACAAAAGAAATGTCTAAAGTAAACTAAAACAAGAACACAAAACAAGAACACATTGTTTTTTTATTATCAAGTACTTTTCAATCTAATAAAGACGATCAAATAAATTTTTTTTTCTTTGAACTATGAAGGAAACATAAGATGAATTTTCCCCTACTACAGAGATCTAAGGAAACAAAAATTGATCTCAATACAAGAGAAATCAAGACAAACTCAGAACTAATGCACACAAAAATGAAATGCAATTTTTCCGATTTCAATGAATACAATACACAGAAAAGAGAAAGAGGTTTCAAGAAAAGAAATAAATGTAAAATTATGATGCAAGGAACATAAAATATTCTTTGAATGCAAGGATAATATTAAAATATATTGCATGATACACGATTCCTGGGGGCGCACCATGAGGGGAATTTTTTTCTCAAAAATTCACTTCATTTCAGTTAAAATCCAAGCTAGAACAACCCAAAATTAATTCAAAAGGGCACTAAATACCTACCTTGGTGCACTTTGAAGGATTACACCAAGGCATCATCCATCAATCGGTGCACCTTGTCTACTACTGAAAAGCATCACCGGTGCCCTATGTTTTAGGAGAAGAGGCGTTATCAATGCAGGATGATAGTAGGAAGCAGGCATCAGTAGGGGTCTGATGCCCTATCAAGTACACCTAGATGTGTCGACATATCTAGAGAACCAAAAAGCTAAGTAACATGTAGGATAAAACAATGTGGATCAAACTGGAATAAATATAAGCTAAAACACAAACTAGTGAAGGAAAGTGAGAGTGCAGTAAGGTGGATCACTCACCTAAATATTTAAATGAGTGAGAAAACAAAATTCACAAGTTTTTAATCAAAAGTGACACAAAAAATCATAGATCTAACTGGATATGCTCCATATTTGTATGGATCTTTCCCCAATATGGTATGCAATTTTGTTACCGGGAATATTTCAATTAGTGCGGACATAGTTTGTTCCCCTAGCCTGCATGGTGAAAATCTAGAACAAAAGGACACAACGATGTATCCTCTCCCTATATAGCTAAGCTTCTTAAATGTCAATTTATCCTTACCTTGATTTTTGAAGGTCATCCTTGTTTTGTATATCCTTGTGTGATCGATTGTATATGCAAAGAACACAAAAAAAACAAAAGAGATGAGAGAAAAAGGATAAATCATTAATCTATACTACTGATCAAGGAAATTAGTAATAAGTAATCAATATTAACATGAATCATTTATGGGAAATGGAAAAATGTTTGTATTAAAGATGACAAAATAAAGCTACAACCAAAGCCTTGATGTCAAATCTTTTATTTTACAATATCTTTTGACTCACTCACACATACACTACAAACTAAGAAATATCTCAGTCACCACCACTCTCTATTTTCCTCCTATATGAGACTTTAATTCAACAACATAAAGATGTTATCTTGGTCCCTACTTCACATGTTCCATTTATCCTTCTTGTATAGCCAAAGGGAGCCCAAATGGGTTGAGATATTTTAGGAGGAAGGTAATAAATGATCCCTATGGGTTAGGAGGTTGAGTTCCCATTTTACCAAGTATTTAGGATCATCCTCCACAATATATTTCCCGTAGAAGCTTCTTGAAACTTCTATTTTTTTCCCTTTTTGGACTGTTGACGGTCTTTGCAAATAGGCTAGGTGCATCGGCGTTCCTTATGATTAGGTGACAGGAACCATCGACACACCTTGCCAATAGAAAAAAGGACCTATGACTATATTCTGCTCTATGCCAGGAGGAAAGGTGCATCAGACTGCCTAGGATTGAGAAATAAGCCCCCCAAAAGATAATTTGGCCATGGAATTCAAGGGATTTTAGCATTAGGACAGTTTTTGGGTGTAACACACAACGATATCATAAATGCTATTGTAAATAAATGACGAAGCTCAGTGAATGAATTTTTTGTCTTCACTCAACAATCAACAAGTGAGGGGACCATCACCCTCATGGATTTGCAAGGGGCACATTTCCCATGGATTGAGTAGCATAAGAAACTCATGTAATTTTGAATGAAAAAAAGGATAACCCTTGATAGTGCACCCCAATGATATTTTAAAGCTTTGAGAGGCCTCTAATATTATGTAACAATACCATAGGTTAGTGAAAACCATTCTCCTCAATTCACTTTGACCAAGTTTTCCGACTTAGACAATACCATGGAAAAATACCATGGAGCAAACCAAAACTATAAAACATGCATAAATTTTTTATTAATGGCCCATAATTGTCCCACTACCTCCATAATGTACCCTATAACCTCCTTGACCATTTCCCTCCTTTTTCCAACCAATTTTACTGCTTCTTTCCCCTAATTACTCTTGGTTACTATCTTTTAAGGAAATGCGTTTACCACCATCGTCGAATTTCCAACTTGCACCAAATTTCCCCATCTCAAGCAATGAGAATAACCACCTATATTATGCACCATTATGAATTGTTCAAGAATTAATTAACACCTCATTCCCATCCTGAAAACCTCCCAAGCGCTTCTATAGACATTGGTCCAACATTTGATTAGCATCATGGGAAATTAATTACTAGTCAATTATTACTTGCCCAAAATCCTCCACTAATCTTCCTGATGTACAATGAACCTTTCCACACCTTGGATAAGATTCCTATGATTCCATTGAATCCTCCCCAAACTTTCTTAGGATTCTTTATTTGACTAAGACTAATTTTCCTTCAATAATTTATCTCCATAGGGAGCTAGGAAAACTTAGGAAAAGGTTTAATTCCCAAATTATTGATGATTTTCACTAGGTCCCATGGGAATCTAATGGGATAGTGACTTGAACAAGGTTCTAATGGGATGGGGACATGACATTCCTCCCCTCCCAATATTTCTCATCCTCAAGAAACTTCATTCCATGTTTCTACAAAAAATGTCATTTCCAAACTTGTACTTCTTTTAAGGATCCCTCTCCACGAAGAAAATCTCCTCCTTGTGCCAAAAACAAACAAATGATGAAGCATAGAGGAATTATTTCACCTTTTTGAATTCAGTCTAGTGGGAATGTATTATTATCCCCTCCATGTATCAATTCATCCTCCTTCAGATCTCCCCATGGAAACCTCTCTCCTCTACTCCCACAAATCTTCAATAAGTCATAATGACACTCTAAGGGTGAGATAAGTGAATCCTCCCCAAACCTCCTATTCAAGACTGATATATGCATCAAGTAGGTTCAGCCAATGTGAAAAATAATACTCTTTAAATATATCAGCTGATATTCATGCTTCCACCCTCCTTCATGATACTCCTCATCTAATATATGGGCTTGGGAATTGTCCCTTTCTTGTTGTTTTGTGTTATGGAAATCTCCCTTTACCAAGAAGTGCATCCAACCTTTGTGATTAGATTTTATCACCCACTTTATCTCCTTTGAAACTGATTTGGACCATGACATGGAATGCATTATGGCTATCATGATATCATGCTTCTCATATGGGTGAAAGCTTATTTTTTTTAAAGCGTCAGAGTGCCCAATCTTCATCAAATTTGATTTTGTGTCTTCTTTTGAGACACCCCATTGTAGGTCAAATTGGGGGGTGGGCGGGTGGGGTGGAGCTTGGTGGTACAAGTATAAGGAAACCATCCCTCACTCCCATCATCTCTTGAATCATCATTTCAGTCTGTCCTAACCAGTAAGAAGCAAGAAACTTCTTCCTTGATGCTTACTTGTGAGAAGTTAAACAAGACTCTTATATTTCCTCTTGAACTTGGTCCAACATGAGTGTCCCTAATCATATCATCGTGCAAGTTGGTACTAACTTCCACAACCATTTGATTAATATTCATGATATCAGTCTCTCCCTTTTCATACTTGGATCCATTTACATGGAAATATATGTTTGCCATAAGGGTTAGCACAATATACATGAATTTTTTCCAAACCTTGTTGCAAACAAACATATCATTAGAAAAATTGGAAACATACTTACAAATTTGTCCTCCCACCAAGGTGTACACACAAGGATGAAATGTAGTAGGTGTATGATTCAAGCCAAATAGCATGACTAAAAACTAATCCATCATTGTAGCAATCCCTTGGGTACAGTATTCGTCCTTCTTGTTTTATTTGTTGAGGACTTTACTCTTTATGCACATGCACTATGTCTAATCTTCATCTTTAGACCCATAAGAAATGATAGGACTTAGTTTGATGTATACCAACTCAAAGGAAAAATTGATCTCCCTTTCCAATTCCTCCTTGAACCTTTTCAAATGATTGTAGTGAAATATATTCATGGATTTTACATCCATCATCAATTGAACTTTATGATTCTTCACCTTGTCAAGTGGTCTACCCAGTAGGGTACCTTCAAATATCTCCCCATGCATTCATATAAAATATACATTGTCTCCAAAAAGATAAGACGTGTTCATGGATGTTCCTTGAATGGTCATGAGGCTCTTTGCAGCCCTTTACATGTACTCAATCCTCTTCAAATATCCCAACTTAGTAACTTGATAGTGCAAAGTAGTCTCCCCAATGGATAGCATCCATTGGACTCCAAACTTTCTACAAGATACACCCACCAAAATAGTGAATGGAAATACTTAATTGTTGGATAATACAAGAATCATGTATGCATATACCCTCTTCATTTTCATATATGAATGATCTTCATTCATATTCCATGCATGTGGGTCTTCTTGTTCACTAGGTGATTTCTTGAGTGACATTGCAAATTTTCGTCTTCCAAACTTTGCAAATCTAGTGCACCCTTTGATATCCATCCCTGCTATGTACTTATACATCCAATCATTGTACAATCAAGTGGATTTTCTTGTATATATTCCTTTGTCATCAAGACAAGTGCTTGGTCCACAACCTCCATGTTGTTCCTCTCCTCATACACTTGCAACTTTAAGTCTCTTTCATGCACATCTAGATCTCCATGTCTCATCAACTCAAGTAGCTCTTCCTTATCCTTAGGAATTAATTCATCCATGAGTTCATGATCAATGAAATATGGAGAATTTTGTAGAAATTATAAATACAAAGTGGCATAAGGAATTTCATAAACAAGCTAAGGATCTAGGCACACAATTAACCTCACAAAGAATTGCAGAGAATTATATTAAAGAAAAAGAATAATACACACATTAAGAATGAAACTCAATAATATCTATCATATTCATTAAATAATAATGAGGTTACATAAATAATACATCCTCATAGAGGAAAAATCAAATTTCCAAAGAGGAAAGTCAAACTAGCTCATAAAGTAGGCTCACTTTCAGGGAAAAAAATTCCCAAGGTGTCAAAAGCACTTTCCTAATTTGTCTAGGAAATCACAAATTAGATAAATAATTATGGTCATTTAATTAGTGACAAAAAATATTTCTAATCATGTATTTTGGAGACAAAATCATGGAGAACGTGTTGGCCACAAAAAAGGATAGTTGTTAGTCAACTAGCTTTATACTAATCTAGTGAAAAGATGAAAAAGAAGGACAAAAGATATATAAAGTAGGAATGTTCCCTTTCCATTATGGATAGTCATAAAAGAAGCAGAATATTATATCGATGCACTCCAAAGAATAAACTTGGAAAGTGGTTTTCAAAGATGACTAAAAGTGTCCAACTACCTAGACTAGTACCTAGGAAATTAATCAAAATGCTTAATAATCATATCCTAAGTCTATAGGTGGGTTTTTAGTATCCCAACACCCCCCCTTAATCCTAAATTTATGTGAGTAAATATGAATTCAAAATTTAGGGCCCAGGAAACATAGGCCTTATGGTCACCCTTTACATTATTCATCCATGTAAACTAAGGAAAGAGGGAAAACCTCATGCGAACAAAACCCTCCCTAAAAAATGGACATGAAATGTAAACCAAAAAATGATGTTTTTCTAAACTAATCGCTGATGTATAGAGGAATATTATTCTCAGGAAGAAGATGAATCTATTCAACTCGATCAGGAACATAAATAGCTGTGGGATGCTGATTGGAACCATGTAGAGCAACTATGATCCAATGGTGATAATGTTAAAGCATTAAAAAAAGATCTTGGGAATTGTGATCATCTCCAAAATGGTATGATGAATTGGAATTTGAACCAATAGAGGTGAAACCAACTCCAAATAGGTGAGACAAGTGTCCAAGCAAATGCATAAGGTCGCCAACTTCATTTACACTACGAGTTGGTGTGCAAGTGACCATGTAGGAAAAATGGGGAGGCTTAGGATCAGGGAGTTTGAATGCAGAGACTCCATAGGATGATCTAGATTCCTGAATATCCAAGGAAACAAAAAATAGAACATTATTAGATTCATGGGAAAAAGGGTTCATCTTCTAAATCATAAACTGATAAAGAATCCTCGATTGTAGAAGTATGAAAGAAGGACCAAGAGAGATGCTCAATATCTTAAAGGAATATATTATAATGGGTGCTAGAAACCAAGGAGGAGATGCAAATGCAAATGAAATCAAGTATGATGAGTGAAAATACACATATAAGACTTGATCGAACTAAGAAATCATCCAGGAAGACACTAAGTTGCACACCATCAACAAGTGAAGCATGAACATGGTGTGAAAGATCTGGCATATGGATTTTATAATCCATAAAAGAATACATAGAGAACAATAAATATGTGAGTGAATATTCAACAAAGGAATCTCCATTAGTCACTTCTTCTTCACTAAAAACATCAAATGAAGGTGAATTAGGATCTTAAAATTCAAGAGACACATAAAAATATGGATCTTCAATATCTACTTCATGATATGCAAAGGAAGCACTTGAATCAAGAAGAATGGTATCAATAGGAACTTGTGTTGAATTTGCAACTTATTAATCATGAACAAATTCATCAGATATTGTAGAGGACAAGACATATTGAGAAATAACAGTTGAGGAGGTTTTGGATTCTCTCTGATTATCAAATTCATCTTTCTGCACACCAAAATCTATGTCAAGATTGCTCCAGATATCGAATGGATACTCAAAAGAATTTATGAGATAATGCATCTTTTGAGACATTTTCAAACACATAATTCCATATTATCTATCACAGTCATTTATCCAATCACTCTTCTCTTCATAATATTCTTCACTAACTCCAATAGATATCTCATAGAGACCTTGTCTCTTAAGAAATTTAATCTGTTTGAATTTCCACTCTGAACGATTTGTGAATGGAGTAAGAAGAGGAACTGATACTCTTGAGTCCATATTGAAGTTGTACCTACAAAATAATCCTCCAAATATTAATGGAGGAGATTAATTAATGAGATCTCATATCTTTGGTACCACGTATAAATTCTAAATCCAAGGTGGTTGTTGGCCTATTTCTCTTTCTTGTCTCAACCCATAGTTCAACAAAACCACAATACCAACAATAAACCACAAGACATTGACCCGACAGACAAATCTTAGTCGAAAACACCAATGAGGCATGAGCAGTATCACCCAAGATATCTAATGGGTAACTGTAAGAACCATGTTTCCATAGTTGACGAGGCAATAGAGTCCCTTGGCGCAAGACTAAGGCACTCAACGAAGGAAACTCGATGATGGATATTATTACTGCATGACTGGGAACAATTGTATATCAGCGCACATGTGACACGATCATGTCCCTAACCTCAACAACTGGCACAACTTGTGCAACCCAGCTAGTTTCAAGTACTGACAAACAATGCGTGGCTTATGTTTTACTACAGAAATTGACTATAAACTAATTTGCATATTCCAACAATGCTTTAACAATCATTCATTCACTGATTAACAATATGGCTCCATACATTTAACATTAAATCATCAACATATAGTAAGAAAATACTTAACATTCACATAACCCTTCAACATTAATCAATCATTCAACTCGGGAAGTAACATGGTAACCCATATGGGAAAAACCACCAAGGTGCTCTTCATCTGGCATGAGAAATGGGTATATCACCTTGCAGTCTACAACATGCAGAATGATCTTATGATATTTATTTCTGACTCAATCTTCTTGCTCTCATGCTCTCTAGTTGATTCTTCTATCTACTCCTACTAATCCGCACACAACCTGGATTGACTCTTCTACCAACTATCTGCGCACTTAGATACAGATTCCTTCTACTTCTAGTGATTTGCACACACAACTGCACGATACACGTCTCAACAACCTTCTACTTCTACTAGACTCTTCTCTAAGTCCTCTCTTCTACTTACCCTAACTTCCTCAACAGGATAAACAAAAAAACAAAATGATGGACCTTAACGAATGTCCTCTAACAACAATGATGAATGTCCAACCCTTATACAGAATGGGTTCTTCCTATTTATATCTTCTACTAGACCATGTAGGGTCAAATACATACTGCTCATCAGTTACACCTCACAATCAACTATCAAAATTGGTTACAAGTTGTCATGGGCTGACACAAGGCACTATCAGCCTCACTTACAAAATATTCCTTCATATGTGCATTGTTTGCAGGCTTATGCCAACTTTAGCGGCCACAATATTCTTGACTTGTTTCTTTCTAGCCGTTACCCTCCTACATTCTTGCAATCTTTCCTTTCCTTCATTGTGCGCATGTCCTATCCTTCTTTGTCAGTCCCTTTGTTTCCTGTTCAACCTTCCTTCCTTCTCGTCATGTGCGCAACGTTACTTCCTTGTTTGTGTGCCAGCTTCTTCCTTGTGCTCCTTTCCTTGCCCAACAGGCCCCCAACACTCACATGTGGCTCATCTCGAGCCACTAAGAAAAAATGGAAGTCTTCTCAAAACTTTTATGCCATAAAAATTCATAGTTCTTTTCCAAAATTTTATGTTTTTGGTGTTGGCTGCGCCACAGGACCAACCTTGTCTTGTAATTCCTTCACCATTTGTCGCACACTAGAAAATTCCTCTGATACTTCTTCTACCTATGCGGCCAAATGCTCCACTCGGTCAGAAATGATATGTCCCTACGGACCTACCTCCACTAACTGCATAATGGTTCCAAGTTTTTGTTGCAGTGGCTGAATAAAATTGGTGACCCACACTACTTCCGACTGGTGGGTCTCAACAACTACTTCCCTTGACCACTCTTGGTCATGAAGATCCTAGACTTCCTACTGTAGTCATTTAACCTCAATCATCTTGGTCACTTTCTCTTGGAAGGGCATATTCTTCATCCCTGCCTTTCCCCGAGTGATTTTCTCCTTAGCTTTGTAGATGTTCTCCCTTATGTTTTCTGTTGTCGCATCTTCCAGAAGCGATTCCCATATCGTGGAAATGGTTTCTACTGCTGTAGTGCATAATGTTTCTCCTTCCTTTATCTTCCCAACAGCCTTAGATTCTTCTCTTCTTATTTTCTTGAGCACCTTAGTAGGTGTGCTTGGCACTTATTTGGATTGAAGTTCCTCAACCTGCTTCTTCAGGTCTTATGCGATTTGCACTAGCAGGGTAACCTTACCTGCTGAATCCTCATCCTCGTGGCCCACTTCAGGTGGGAACTCTATGATCACACTTTTGATCGTATCAGCTAACGTGATGTGGCTCTGCTCACATGCCACAATTTCCTATTCCTTCTTTTCAAGGAGTGCAATGCATCCTTGGAGATACTACTCTTTTTCCTTGAGGAGAGACTCACGTGTCTTCATCTTCTTTCGTTGTTTTGTTTCCTGATAGGCAAGAGCATTCTCCCTTAGCCGTATTTTCGATGTGGATTCCTGTTGTAATTCATAGACTTCACTCAAGGCCAACTTGGAGAAGTCAATTTGTAGTGTAGAAAAATCCTTGACAACATCATCAAAGGAACTCATGTCCGTACCTGTTTCCATTGCGCATCCCTGAATTTTGACTTTGATTGGCACCACTAGCTCTGGTGTGACCAATGGAATGTTGGGATCCACGCCATATGTTTTAGCCTCAATAGTGGCTTTGTACTTGTTAATGGCATCTACCAGCTTATTGAGTTGGTTCCCAACTTGATCAACTATGTTTACTTGCTGCATCTTCAAACTGGTGAGGTTGTCCCTGGTGACCTCAGCTACGTCTTGTGCTAGCATGTGGATATCCTCCTTAGTCAAGGTATCCATGTTATCTGTCTTGCTATCTTTCCTCTTCTTGCGAAGGGAATATCATCCTTGTTGCTACATTTTATGTTGGGTTGGGATGTCTTCTTAACTAAGGGTGCGCTCTGAATCACTATGATCAAAGATACCCCTATCATCATTGTCATCTTATTCTTCCTCCTCTTGCAATCAATTATCCTACTCGTTGCTTCCTTCATTTCCTTGGCCATTAACTTGGTGCACTGGTGGGTCCTCTTCTTGGTGTCCTTCAGGAATCAACTCTACTAGTGGGCCGCGCAATTCATCCAGCCATAGGTGAACAATTGCATCAACATCCTCATTTGTGACCATGAATCCAGTTTGGTGCACTTGTTTAGCCAAGTTCTTCTTCAGCTCCAAGATCATATTGTGTGCACCGGCCTGAAAATTGATGAAGGATGTGTACCTATGCACCGTCACAGCCCAAAATCTGTGTGATCTGCGGACAACATCATGCAAAAATCTGTGTGAAAAAATAACTCAATGTTGTTATCCTTCTGCCGGTCCTTGTCTTTCTTATCTTCCCACAAGTTCTGGAATCTTGCGCCATGGCAAGATAGTTGGATATCCATTTGTACATAATCCGACGAGTTCACCCACATGGTGAATGAGATCAAGATGAGAAGCCATGAGTAGTGGAATTTATGGGTAGGATCCTCCTGGGCCTATGTTGCATCCTATATCAGCTCATTGAGTAAGAAATGTGACCAATTAAAAACCCCTTCTAGCACGCACAACTCTGCAAGTTCCACCATTGCTGCCGAACACTGAGTGGGCCTCATCTTGTGTAGCATCTTACAAGATAGGATTGTTACAGTGAATTGCACACTTGTGTCTTATATAGGGCCAATTAGAAAGCCCATTTTTGCGAGCTAAAGGTTATACTTCTGCTTTATCTTGGTGTTTCCTTTACGGGATAAGTATGGTGCGGGCTCGTCTCCTTCATTTGGAAGACCCAATATTGCTGCAATAATCTCGACGTCGATCGGGTATGGGAGGTCGAGCCATAGGAATCCTCTATGAAAACAAACCATAATTTGTTTCACATATGTATGGACCTATAGAATATGGCCGAAATGCGACATAAATAGCAGATTTATCAAATCTATGCGGCCAACGACCTCATCCCATTGCATTGGCCTAAGGACTTGTGCACCACTCAGGTTGGGATGGTTCGGGACCAGGAAGTCTACTATTTTCAACCCTTTCTGTAGTCGATTATCAAATTCCTCAAATTTCAACTTGACAATATTGGGAATTATGTCTTGCAGCAGGGGAACATTCTTAGACATCCATGGCACTATTAGAGTTTTATTGGACTTCTTTGGAAGCATTAATTCCTCTGCATCGGCTCTCTTTGGCCGAACATAATGAGAGAAATGTTCATATTCCTCCTCAGTATCCGGTTCCTTGCGTGGTGGTGTGTCTTCCTACATGAGTTCATTCTCTGTTGGGTCTTCCTCCATTGGGGATTTTCCAGTATTGCTTAGACCAGCCTTATCCTTCTGTTTCCTTGTCATCCTAGGCTAGGATGAATGTACAAGTATGATTTGTATAGCATCTACTGGCTCTCTAACTTGTTGTGCAGCTGTAGCTATAGCTGCAGCTAACGATCTATGAACTGGGTTCGGCACAGGGTGCGAACCAGGGGTTGGGATATGAGTGGGAGAGACCATAGTGTTAGGTTTCTTCCTGGTTCTCACCATTGGATCAGTGCCTGTTTGCAATCCTATTTGTTGTACTTGTAACAAGTCTAATTCTTCTTCTTCATCAATTGGGAAACCAAAGATAACGGTTGCGTCGAATAGATTGCTCTCACTGGGGATCTCAATAACCATGGGTGTTGGCTTGCTAATAGGGGGGTGATAGGCATCTTTTCAGAAAAAGTAGATATGTGCTTTGGAGGATCTAGAATAAAGCAGACATACTAAATTGGGTTTCCAGGATGCTTCCCAAGTGCTCCATGACTCAGTTTTAGCATGTGTTGACTTCTAGGACTTGTAGAAGGCAACTAGCATAGAGTGGAATCTAGGAAACTAGGTAATAAGACAAAAATAATTAAAATTAATGTCTAAGGTATGTAACTATGGGTTGATTATTCTAACACCCCCCCTTAAGCCTAACTTTATGAGTAAATATCAGAAAACTATAGGGCCTAGCAATAAGGCTTAGTCACCCTTTACATATTGCTTATCCATACAACCAAGGAAAGAGGCAAAAACCCAGTGGGAAAATTCTCCCTTAAACATGGACAGGAAAAACAAAATTTTTGGAAATCTTGTCATCAATCATGCTTCATAGCATGATCAGCAATCCCCAGTAGTGATTTGAGATTGCTGAAGGTCTTCTCACAAAAATCTTTGGTGAAGATGTCTGCTACTTGTTTTGAAGATGCACAGAAGAGTAGATCAATGGTGCCATCATGCACAAGCTGTCTGATGTAATGCATATGGATCTCAATGTGCTTGGTTCACTGTATCTGAACTCAATCATTGTAGATTTGAATGGTGCTATGATTATCATAGTATATAATAGTTGAAAACTCTGATTCGAAACCACATTCTCCAAGTATCCCCTGCAACCACAAACATTGAGTTGTTGCATTTACAACTCCTCTATACTCTACTTCTGTAGATGAGAGTGCTATGGCACTGTTATACCCAAATTATGTCACCACCATGTGATAATACTTTTGAATTACATAGTTTCCCTTAATCCCAGCACTTGGAGTGGAAACCCATGTTGTTTGTCAATCTTACATAAAAATACTCAGCATCACACTTTCCCTGTTAACCATGAGCAGTACCTTGCTCACACCGCCTGCATCTTGTTTTCCATAAGCGGTTCCATCACCTATGGCCTTTGGTCCATAAGCGTTTCTAACCTAAACCGCTCTATCATAAGAGGAGAAAAGCGGTACCTTGAGTAAAATGGGAAAAAGAGAAGTTTCTCAAGGATTCTAGATCATGAGCCTCGTGTCCTCCCTTATCCTTGTCATTATGGGTCAGTTGAGCTTGAGATTCCCCATCATAGGATCTTAAAGGCCACCTCATCCACAAATCTCTCAACCATTCCTATCCATTGAGCCTTATAAATACAAGCTCATGTCCATGGTTGAGGGGGAGAACCATAGAGGTATTGTTATGTTGTTGGATTGACCACTTGGCCCAAGCCATTTGAGAGCATAGAGAGCCAAAGTTGGAGCTTATGGGGATGAAGTGTTGGTTTCATGGATATGCATGTCGACACTAAGGATTAATTGGTGGTAAACTTCTCCATTGATCTTAATGAAAAGCTGATTTCTATCCCACATTACTGTTGTTTTGATTTTGCTTGTAAATGTTGTTAGATTCCTTAGTCACTAACATGGATAAATAGATGATGTCCTGGTAGATTTGATGTGTTTGCATGTTTGATCTGGTTGCAGGTACACACGTTTACTATCGAAGCAACATTCCAAGTGTCTACCACATCCAGGGAGGGTCTTCATCCTTTGTCATTCACTCATTTGTTCTGGATCTGAACCATTCAGACCAGAGGAACAACTTCTGTTTGCAGAAGGTGAAATATTCCTACTTACAAATCTGGTGACTCTGCTAGGGAACATAATGTAGTTGCTAAATCATTAGCTAATTACATCCTAGATTGGCATATTGCCCACTCATGACGTTAAATCAAATATGGTTCATTGTAAATAAACAATTAAAGACACATAAAACTCATGTAAAATGCATTTATCATTTGAGACATATGAACACCAGGTAAAAGTCTATATATATATATATATATGAACAAGTTTTACAAAAATAGGTCATGAGACCTCATCTGAAGCACATAGGATTTTAGGAAAAAATCACCATAATTTTTTTTGAAGCTATCAGCTTTCAGTAGATATCTCATGCACACAATGTCTAGTGATGCTTATGGTAGCACATCACTGCCCGGGCTACTCTACTTAGAATCCTACTAAATAGACCCAGTACTCGCACTGTAGGTCTCTGATACCTTAGAGGGAGGTCATCAATAGAAGCGTCAGGGATGTCTAAGGTCAACCTCTCTAGGTTTTCCTCTGACTCCTCGGTGATATCATTGCCCTGCGGTACAAAGCGGGCTCCAACTCGTCTATCCAATGGGGAAGCTCCCCCAGGTCTTGCTGCTCCAATGTCTGCATGAAAATATTTAGGTCTCGTTACTTAACATATAAAATAGAAAACATCAAAAAACATAAATTTTTTTTTTTTATCCATTTTAGGGTTTCTTTCTTCTTACCGATGTCACCCCACTGTTCGCTAGGTGGGAGTGGTAGGTCAGGGTCTCCGCTGAATTTCATACTCGCATAAGCATAATCCTCCACCATGAGGACCTGATCTCAGAGCCATCTAAAGAATGGGTCACTGAACTTTACCTTCCTCCTGCCTGCTCCAGTATGGGCCATAATTCGGACCCACCTCTGCATACGGGGGTCCCACACTCGTAGCTCTGTGAAGACCACCTAAGGTCTCATCTGTGGTACCCGCTCGAAGAAGAAGCAGGCTATAATGGAGCTAAAGCCAAACTACATCAGTTCTCCCTGCCGACACTTATTCAACTGATCTTTGAATATCAGAAGCAAGGCTTCAACCCAGTTGAATACTATAGGTGCCATGGCCTCTATGGAATATAACATGTGTGCCCTAGAATCCTGGTGCACACCCTGACTCCTGGCCACTCTCTGCATAGTAAACAAGACAGTCTGTAGGGGCCCATCCATCACTGCCTTTATGGGGATTTTCTTCCCCAATGTCCTCGTCCCTGGGATACAGTGATGGTCTATCAACTCTTGTGTGGTAATATCCCCTCATCGAGAACCTGTCAGCGAGATGGGGGCACCCCATATCGAGAGTCCAGTCAAGAAGTAGATGTCCTCTACCTCTACTATTAGAATATGAGCCCCAACCTCAAAGTTTTGCTACTCTGATTTCCACATCCGGAGTAAGTGCTATAGAAACCACTCATGTGATACCATGCCAGGGGTCTGGAAGAATTTTAGGATTCCACAGTCTCGTAATGCATCTATACAGCCCACATTCCTTTCAGCAAAAGTGTCATCATTGTCATGTTGTCTTTCTTTCCATATCACCATGATTGATCAGCAAAAACTTGCCAAAAACAATCATAACACATATTATAATCATCCTTAATCATTTATATTCAAAGAAATGATTTATTTTTGCTTGTGTTATCATGTTCAAATCTTCACGGCCGGCACCGCCTGTGTGCCGTTGAAGACAGGCGGTGGCACCTCCTATGAGCCTTGTTTTAGGCGCGGTTCTAGTGAGTCACGACGTATCCTGCAAGGGATATGTACGGTGCCTGTTCCCATGGTTTTATGGCTTTCCATACAAGCCCAAAACCCCATCAAAAATCAAAATTAAGACTATGAAAAGGAATAGTAGGGTTTTAATTGTTACCTAGAACTGACAGCACTTGAATTCGACGGTGGAAACTCTCGATATCAACAGCTGAAGATCTGACTAGGAAAGTCCTCCAAATGCTCTCCACTATGGGTAAATAGTAAAATGATTTGATTTTTCACTATTTACAAGACTTATATATACATTTTTGGGTTTGATATATTTTTTATTTAAAATTGCTTTTTACTCCAAATTTATCAATTGTAATCCCTTAATGTTAGTTATGAGCGCATTTAACACTTGTTTTTGAGTCAATGCAGGATAGAAAAAACCATAGCAGTAAAGTTTTGGGAGTTTGTTTATGACTTTTTTGTACTACCATAAAACGAAAAAATCGATGAGAGTTTGTTACGACACTTTGGTCACTCTCTTGAAAAATAGTATCAAAGGTATGAGTCTGTTTCCGATTCTTTCCAGGCTCGTAAAAACTAACATTGTGTAAAGAAACCTCGCGGATTCTTCTTTTAACTCTTTTCAATCTCCTTAAACACGAAAAGATCATCAAGTCTGTTTCTAATTCTTTCCAGGATCGTAAAAACTAACATTGTGTAAAGAAACCTCATGGATTCCTCTTTAAACTCTTTTTACGCTGCCTAAATATGAAAATATTGTCAAGCGATATTGTCTTCTTCACTCTCGTTAAAGCATTTGAAGAGTCGTCCTTCCAACAGTAGGTTATCTCTTTTTCGGTTCGGATGGACTATTTACGAAAAAGGAACACTCCAGCCAATCATGACTGGAAGAGTTCTCTAAGGTATGATTTTACACTTTTTCAGGCCTTAGGGACTAAATCATACGAAAAAGGACCTTTCGGAGTCTTCTTCCGTAATCGTTCAGACTCTCTAAACATGAACAATACCGAGTTTTCTTTCATTGGACTCGTTAAATTAAACATTGAGAGACCCATTTTTGGGAACGAACCCCTCCTCTCTCAGGTTCATAAAACATATGAGTTTGGACTTGTCTTCAGACAAGCTATACCGAGTGTTTGTTACCCTCTTTGAACTCGTAAAACTAAAAAGAGGCACTCATCGATCATGATGGGGAAAATGGGAAGGGGATCATTTTGCAAATAAATGGTAGTAGTTTGTTGTTACCTTTGAACATGGCACTTTTCTACATATCATGTCAGTCAATTGGGTATTTAGTTGATCTCCGTGACGATCCACTTTCATGAGTCATGCCACTCCTTTGAGTCTTTCAAAAGAATGCATTGTCCACTGTCGCATTGTGTATTTGTCTCGTTTGGTCATGCTGCCAAGTCTTTTGTCGTGCCGCCCGATGTTCAAAGGGAAGTTGAAGAAGTTTTTCCTCTGCAGTCAGAACAGTCTTTGTATCAGTACTTTTGAGTCAGTCCTATGGTTACTACATTCACATCATTCCAGAACTATGTTTCAAGTTTCGTGTCATTGATGTGGGACTGATCATGGCCCTCCTTCGATGAGACAATTCCTCTCGACATCAGCTCATCATCCGGGAAATAGTCTTAGAAACAAAAACGTAGTACCTTGAGATTTGTATGCCTTAATGATAAATTCTCTTGCTCTCCACATAGGTTCTAATCATTGACCTTTGATCGATAGAATCGACTGGGTGTTCGACATCAGAACATCTATTCACACTCAGTAGATTGTACTAGGGTAACTTTGGAATCATTGACATCAATGGTGATCTCCCTCGCACTTGTTAACGGTTCACATCATTGGCCGGTAATCAAGTGGTTTCTACCATGTTCGACTTCATATCATTGTAATCACATGGATAGAATCGTACTTTGTGGAAAACGAGACGAATACCCTGGGTATTTGTTTAAAGCACTCATTGCTTTTCCCCAGGTTGTGATGGAGTTTTGTATATCTAGCATGGATCCACATTTGTATGGTCGTGGCTATGCTCAAATCTACATCGGTATGACATAGATCTACAATGTATGTCTGGTAGCTATGTCCAAGTTTGAGTCCTTTATGACATGGATCTACGCTGTATTCCAATAGCCATGCTTGTTTATTCCTCCCATGGATCTTCCTTGTATTGGTATGCAGCCATGAGTTGGTTACTTGTGTCTATGAGTCAAAAATATTGATGTACTACAGATGCCTACTTGATGACATGATCCGATCGAGTTGACATTTTCACCTCAAAGTGTCAACTTGTTATCTCAAAGCTCTTGTTTATTGTATCCCTCTAAGACTCATGCTTTGGGGGGCATCCTGTCATACCCAAATTCTATCACTACCATGTGATAAGACCTTTGAATTACATATTTGCCCTTAATCCCAACATTGGGAGTGGAAACCCATGTTGTTTGTCAATCTTACATAAAAATACTCAGCACCACACTTTCCTCGTTAACCATGAGCGGTACCTTGCTCATACTGCCTACATCTTGTTTTCCATAAGTGGTGCCACTACCTATGGCCTTTGGTCCATAAGAATTTCTAACCTAAACCATTTTTTCATAAGAGGATAAAATCGGTACCCTCGATAAAATGGGAAAAAGAGAAGTTTCTCGAGGCTTCTAGATCATGAGCTTCATGTCCTCCCTTATCCTTGTCATTGTCGGTCAGTTGAGCTTGAGATCCCCCATCATAGGATCTTAAAGGCCACCTCATCCACAAATCTCTCAACCATTCCTATCCATTGAGCCTTATAAATACAAGCTCATGTCCATGGTTGAGGGGGAGAACCATAGAGGTATTGTTATGCTGTTGGATTGACCACTTGGCCCAAGCCATTTGAGAGCACAAAGATAAAATTTGGAGCTTATGGGGATGAAGTGTTGGTTTCATGGAGATGCATGTTGACACTGAGGCTTAATTGGTTGTAAAATTCTCCATTCATCTTAATGCAAAGCTGATTTCTGTCCCACATTACTGTTGTTTTGATTTCGCATGTAAATGTTGTTAGATTCATTAGTCACTAACATGGATAAGTAGATGATGTTCTGGTAGCTTTGATGTGTTTGCATGTTTGATCTGGTTGCACATACACAAGTTTACTATCGAAGTAGCATTCCAGGTGTCTACTACATCCATGGAGGGTCTTCATCCTTTGTCATTCACTCATTTGTTCTGGATTTGAACCATTCAGACCAGAGGAATAGATTCTGTCCACAGAAGGTGAGATATTCCTACTTACATGCACTATGCTTCTTGCTTGACCAGCTGATTGGTCCTTCTACAAGCATGAACACATATCTTGATGTAGACTTTCAATCTGTGTTGTCACCTGCTCAATCACTGTCAATAAACCCAATCAAATAAAGATCAGATTTTTCTTTGTAGAAGATCCCATGAGTTCTTGTTCCTTGAACACAATTTAGGATCCGTTTGGATGCTCTCCAATGGATCTCATGAGGCTGATCCATGTATCTCGCAGCCACACTAACTGCATAAGATAGATCAGATCGATTGTGTGTAAGAAAAAGCAAACACCCAATCAACTCCCTAAACAGTGTATTATTTACCATAGGAGAAGAACTTGCTTATTCAATATTAACTCCCGAAAGGAAGGGAGTCTTTCTTGGCTTGCAATATTTCATGTTGAACTTGTTCAAAAAATTTAGAGCATACTTGTACTGATGTACTTTGATTCCATGTTGGGATTGAGAAATTTCGAGACCCAAGAATTGGCTCAAGAATCCCAAATCTGTCATAGAAAATGCATGGTTCATTGCATCCTTCAAGGAGGCAATCTCTTTCTTTGAACTTAATGTAATTAGAAGGTCATCCACATAAAAGACAATAAGTATCAAAGAAACATGAATCAGCTTCAAATATACATTAGGATCATACTTGCATCGAACAAAACTCAGTGATAGCAAAAAGCCATCAATCTTGGCATACCAAGCCTTGGGGTCTCGCTTGAGCTCATACAATGATTTCTTTAACCCGCACACTAAATATGGATTAGAAAAAAACCATTAAGGTTTCTGCATGTAAATCTCTTCAGTGAGATCTCCATTTAGGAAAGCACACTTCACGTCCATGTGATGTACCTCCAACTACTTCGAAGCTGCAATGGCTAGAGCTAGCCTTATGGAGTCCATGTTTGCCACTGGTGCAAAGATTTCATTGTAGTCAATACCATGTACCTATGAGTAGCCCTTGGCTACCAATATTTCCTTATATTTCAAAGGTGAACCATCAATATCAAACTTAGTCTCGAAAACCCACTTACATTGAACTAGATTCCTCTTTGGGGGAAGATCAACCAATTCCCAAGTGTTGTTCTTCTAGAGCAAGCTGGATTCTTCTTTAATGGGTGTTTTCCATATTGGATCATCTGCTGCATCTTCATATGTTTGTGGATCTGATTCAACCATCATATAGCACTTCTCAGTAAATAGAGGATATTTCACACAAAGGGCACTCTCAAACTGAGATCTAGTCCTCCTAGTGTCACTAGGATTTCCAACTAGTTCCCCAACTGCATGAATGGTATTTGCTGCCCATTTTGGTCTTGTAGGAATATTAGGATCTGGAATCAAATCATCATTATCAAACATATCAGAATAAACAAACTCATTAGTCTCTCCACTTACAATCAATGGATCTGGTGGTGAAGAAGACTCTCCAACTTCAACTACTACTAAAGGCTCTTCTTGGAACTGAACACTTCTTTCAATGAAAGATTTGTTATTGCTTAATTTGATCATATTGTACCCTTTTGAATCTTTATAATACCCAACAAATAGGCACTCTTGTCTTTGGGGCTGCAAATCCTTCCTCTTTTCAGTTGGAATTCTAGCCCAAGCCTTTGAGCCAAAAATCCTGAAATGGGTCACATCTGGCTTGTGCCCACTCCAATCTTTGAAAGGAGTCATACCATCAAGCTTCTTATGAGGTACCCTATTCTATATGTAGGATGCATAGTTTATAGCCTCAGCCCAAAACTTTGGTGGCAAAGTCTTAGCCTCCATCATGCAGGTTGCCATCTCCTTCAGTGATCTGTTCTTTCTCTCGGCAACACCATTTTGCTGTGGTGTGTAAGGGATTGAATGTTGCATCTGAATACCTACATATTTACAATACTAAATGAACTCATACTTGACATACTCACCACCATTTTTAGATATGAGGATATTGAGTTTCCTCCCAGGCTGGTTTTCAACCGAGGCTCTAAAGACTTTGAAGAGGTTAAAAACTTTAGACTTATGCTTTAGGATGTAAACCCAACAATACCCGAAAAAGTCATCTATGAAGGTTAGTGCATATTTGGCTTGAGTCATGGACATATGAGGGAATGGACCAGCAATGTCACTGTGGATCAGCTCAAGAGGTGCATAGGTTCTCTCATGACTAGCTTTCTCATACTTGTGCTCTAGGTGATTTCCTAGGATACAACCTTGATAGACTCCCTTAGAAAATTTGATCTATGGTAACCCTATGACCATATATTTTTCACTCAAATCAGAAAGATACTTGTAGTTAATATGGCCAAATATTTCATGACAAATCTTGCTTGCTTCATTAGCATGAATCAAAAGAGTAGAGGGGTTTGAGTAGGGTAGAAACTGGGAAAACTTGTATACCTTTGAAGTGTGATCTATAACACCTTTTTCTATGACTTTACCATTCGAAATCTCAGTGATTTCAACATCATTAGGGGAGAAGATGACATTATTTGGAGACCTAGTATGAGTCATATGATACACTGAAAATAGATTAGAGGAAAAACCTAGAACATACAACACATTATTGAACTTACCATGGTCAAGATCAATCCTTCCCTTTCCCAAACTGTCAGTGAGAGATTCATCTCCCAAAACTATTGGTGGACCTTTCAACATGTCAAGAGAGGAGAATATCTCATTTGTCAAAACCATATGTCTAGAAGCTCTAGAGTCTATGATGAAGCTAGGTGAGCTTGATGTGCTAGCAACCAAAGAATGTACTCTCTCTCTGTCCTCTGAATTTGATCCTCCTTCCATCTTCTTTGAGCAATCAGGAAGGGATATGTTATTCTTCTCCAGGAGTTGGGTCAACATGTCAATTTGTTTTTTCATACAAGAGCTCTCAGGATTATATCCCTTATTGTAGTATGTGCACTTGCTCATTTCTCCTTTGTTCTTCTTCTTCTGGGAGTTCTTCTTGGAACCTTGGGGCTCATCTTGAGACTTGTTCTTGCCTTTCTTTTGCTCAGGTGGATTTTTATCTTTTTTCTTGCTTTTTGAATCCACCTTTGAATCTATAGCAACCAAAGCTTGGTATTTGGAAGGTTTGATGGTGCCCATCATCACCAACTTATCTTGCTCATGTGTGAGGGATTCCATGAACTCTACACGCTTAGGCATCTTCTAGGCTCGAGCTGTCAACTTGGTGGCATGGAAGGTGAAAAAAAACACTGAATAGTCAGGATCAAGCTAAGAAAGTATGGCCAAACTAGTTGTTCTTCCTTATTTTCTATCCCACACTGTTTCAACTACAAAACAAGGGCCTTAAACTTGGAAAACTAGAGTTGCAATGACTCGAAGCTACTAGGACTCAAGGAGATCAACTCATTCTCAATTTGATGTCCTCTCATCTCATATGCCTTTCCAAAAATATCTTCTAGATGCTCCCACACTTCATTAGGTGATGTCAATCCATCAATATGGAAGAGGAGGTCTCTTGAAATGCTCAGACACAAAAGACCATAGGCCTCATCCCTCCTATTGTGCCATTTAATTTTCTCTGCAACTACATTGGGCTCTCCCTCTATTGCCATAGTTACCTTGTAGAGACCTTTCGCTCTCAAAAATATCTCCATCTCATATTTCCACTCAAATAAATTGAATGGAGTCAAGATGATCTTCTAAGATTGGTCCATAGCTCTGAAACTGTTCCCTCCAGTCAGTAGAATGTGCTCCCAGTCAAGATGTCAAAATTGAAATAGAAGTAATAAAGGAGATAAATTGATGTACAAAGGCTCTAATACCATGTGGAAATTGAACCCAAGAGATAGAACAATTACACTCACAAAATTGCTAATCAAACATGCAAAATTCACACCAAAGGAGACTGAAATTGGAGCATAACATTGATTTGTATTCAATAAGTGTACAATGGCCAACCTTATGAAGTAATAGGCTTTTGAAATATATAATTACACAAGAGATTCGAATGCATAAGGATTCCATTTGAAATGGTAAAAAATCAGGCTTACTAAATCTAGTCAAATCCCCCATAGGTGCATAAAGCAGTTTCCAAATCTACCAAGACACTCATGAATTGGCTAAGTCAAGTAGGAAATCTAATGAGGGATGGAAAGAAAACTCATACATGCTTTTATTAGGAGAAAAGGAGGGAGGATGATGTGGGAAAAAAACAATTCAACTACACCTAGTCTAGCTTTTCCTTTTTCCTTAAATCTCAATAAAACAGGCAGCTTTTAAGAAAAAGCATATATGCACTTTGGAGGATATAGAATAAATAAGACATGTTAAATTGGGTTTCCAGGATGTTTCCCAAGTGCTCCATGACTCAGTTTTAGAATGTGTTGACTTCTAGGACTTGTAGAAGGCATCTAGCATAGAGTGGAATCTAGGAAACTATGTAATAAGACAAAAATAATTAAAATTAATGTCTAAGGTAGGTAAATATGGGTTGATTATTCTAATAGTAGGAGTATATTTTAACACATGATCAGCACCGATAAACATTGTGGTTCCGTTACAAATCCTTCAAACTCAGTTAAGAAGGTCACAAGGTTAGGTAAACCCTCATAGGTGGGTAGCTCTTGCAGCTCATTCTCCACCCATCGCACACACCTTGTAACTCTTGTGCACCTCTGCATAGATACTTCATGCATTCTATTTTTCCAATTATATAAAGCCTCCCCTGAGTTGGATGTGCAGGAACTAGCACTCTCCCAGCTCAGGTTCCCATCCATTGTTGTATTGATGTAGTCTTCTTGTAATGCAATGATATTGTAGATCTGGTCAAGATAGTCAACCTATCTTTAATTGTATACAAAATCAACATATCTTTTTCCTTCTAATGGATCAATGGGCGACACCACTCTAATCTCATTATCCTCAAATGAGAGGATCCTTTTCTTGAATTTTATAATTGTTTGGTTGTCTATACCTCGATCTATCCCCAATCGTGTGGGATATGGATTTGTGTCATCAACAATCTTAATGACCTCAAAGTCTACAAATGTGCACAACCCTTTAATGTCAATAGGGACTTGGCTCAACCGACCAATGGGTATGATCTTCGCCTGGTTTGCAAGTCACAACTGGATAGGGGACCAATTCAAGCGCTCCTTTCCCATACTTTCCCAAGTTTGTCGCGTCAAAATATTGACATCGGACCCTAGGTATAGGATGATGTAATCCATGTCATAGTCTCCTATCTGCACAGTCATTCTTAACTCACAAAAAATTTTGAACTTCTTTCTCACTTGGTTAAATTTCTTTTCAGGTCGTGGCTCTATGGGTATCTCTTCTATCATTTCTTGTAGTTCTGCAATAGCATATTTATCTTGTATTAGTTTTAAGCAACATGGCAAAAAGGATTTGAGCTTACTAACCTTTTGTGTGACATTCTTATGAAATATGCACTGAAGCCACTCAAGAATATCCTTGACTTCTTCTGACGTCGATGGTTCTGCTGGATCCACAAACTCTAGTCACACCTCCAAGAATAATTCCTTATGTTTCTAGATGTTAAATGACACCTTTTTCTGTGTCGTGGGTCATACCTACAGTTGCAATTATTCTTGTGGTTTATCCTGATCAGCTCTGGTCGCAGCTCGTCCACATGTTACGATAGCAACACTTAGATCTCATGGTTCGGTCATAATCATCTGAACATTCATGTTGGGTTTTTGGTTTGTGTTCTGCGCAGGGTTAGGTCCCGTGATAGTTATTTATTGCTATTTTGTGATCAACTGACGACATTGCTCCACATTATGGTCATGTCCCTTGTAGTATGAACATGTCTTTATAGGTTCTAAGCAATCTATGGCCTAGTGATCAGGTTTTACATAGTTATAGCATGTAACTTGACCTCTCCCTCTACCAAAACCTCCTTGTCTGCCTCTTCCTCTGAGGTTTCTTCCACCCCTTCCTTGCGGGTGTGGTTGCTGTGGTGGGTACTGATTCTGCTGGTAGTGAGGTTGGTAGTGATTTTGTTGTGCGTATGGCTGTTGAGGAACATATTGATGCCGATACTGATTTCGATACTGATTGGGTGGGAAATGTTTAAGATGATACGATGCTTGTGCTGTTTCATCTTGAGAGAGCCCCTCATTTTTCATTAAGTAGGTATCAATAGTCTTTTCCTTCAAGAGTTGGTATTCTCTGCAATCTTTCTCTTCATGGCCTACTGACTTATAAAATTTAAAAAAGAGGTTTTCCAGTGTACTTACAACCTTTTTCAAATATAAACACTCCTCGTCGTGATTCCCTCTAGACTAAAATATGCGACACTGGGGTAGTCCATGGACATTTAATGGGTTTGGTGCACCCGACGTGATATATTTCATGAAGGTCAAAGAGTTATCCTCAGTGTGTCCTTCCATTCTTCATTTCATGCACTACAAATCTTCTTTCCTTACCTTTCTTCATGTCCTATAGTTGTATCATCAGATTAGCCCTCTGTTACTGGATATGCACCATTCCTGCGGCACCATCACTAATTGGCAAGGCTTCTGACTTCATTTCCAACTCTAGTGATTCTTTCTGTGACTCAATATTTTGTTGCATCAATGGCCCTCGGATGTGTGGTAATAGCGTGACAATAAACCACTCTTTATGTTGAGCATATGACATTTGGAAACTCACCTTGGCCATCAAATTTTAAACCGATGGTTAAAGTCCCATACTGATTCTGTCAGTGCTTGTTTTATCTCCTTGATCTCAGTAATGCATTGTGACTCAAACTTAGGTTTTTTGAACTCATAGATCATTTCAGATCGGATCTCATCGAGGGTCTTCTGTGGTGTTTCGGTTGATGCAGCACATAACTTCATAAACCAATCCAGCACACGACCCCCTATATTATTGATCATCTACACCTTTCTTATGCCTGTGTTATGGACTAAGTAGACCATTCAAACATCTTCACAGAGGAACCAATGCTGCTCTGGGTCTTCTGTTCCATTCCCATTGAATGTAGGTAATTGCATATCCTCCCCAACCATCGAATTGGATTCTGGGTTCTCTGGTAAGGGATTCAAAGGGGGTGAACCCTCTTCCCTTCTATTCATAGTACTAGCTCTATTAGTATTAAAAGTCCTCTCCGAGGACAAGGTTCTTTATCTTACTTCTGGTGATATCCCTGGTGTGATATAGTTGCATCCTGACCTTGGTGTCTCTGCAGACTCTTCTGATTCCTATGATCCTTTTGATATTGGGCTATAGTCCTCCTCTTTGTTGCAAGACACTTCATCTTCCTACGATCGAAGTTTGTGTTCACTCTCCTCGAACAAACTAGGATTCCATCGGCCTCTTTCAGTCTTTCTTCTTTTCTTTGATCTGAATCTCATTCCAATCCTTAGGAATCCATCTTCTAATTCAGGTTCTATACTTCTAGGGAACATCTCAACTCACCCTTTCCCATTTTCTTAATAAGTCATCTGCGACATATCCTCCTTCCCAGGTATGCGACTCAACTACTCAACTGTAAGACATCCTTCTCATAAACGAGCATCTTAATCCATGTACTGATAGATAACAAATATATTCTTTGGGGTCCTTGGAAAAAATTTATTCCAGCCTTTATATATGAGGTTATAGTGTCTACTGCAAACTTAGTGATATATCCTTGCAAGATACTGTCAACCCAAAAATCAACAGCTCTAGAGATGGTGCCACTTACACTGGTTAACTCGTGAACCAACTGATCACTCCATTCAACAGCTTCTCTTCTTTGGAAATTTGTCTATCTAGTCACCAATCTTGACAACCACTCATGTAGTATAATAGGGAACTCTGCAAAGAAGACCTCATGAATATCAGAATATATGTACTCATCCTCCTAGTTTTCTGTGCTCAACCATGATCCCGTGCTCTCCTCTTGCACGAATGTTAGTGTCTTAGACTCCATCCAGTCCTCTATCTCTTTATTTGTCGGATTCCACAACATTTCCCTCGACTCAAATGATTAAGAGTCCCGAAAACGGAACCATTTGTTGTCCTCTTTCTCTTTCTTGTCTCGACCCACGGTTCAACAACATCACCACAAGACATCAGCCCAAGAAATCAAGCTCAGTCGTCAACAACTGCGAGGCAGGTGTAGTCTCACCCGAGATATCTAATGGGTAACTGCCAGAACCATGTTTCCGCAGTTGGTGAGGGATTAGATTCCTTTGGTGCAAGACCAAGGTGCTTGACAAAGGCAACTGGACAATGGAGATTATTACTGCACGACTGGGCACAACTGTATGTTAGCCTACGCGTGAAACGATCTTGTCCTTATCCTAAAAAATGGGTGCAACTTGTGCGACAGATAGTTCCGTGTACTGACAGACAATGTGTGGCTTATGTTTTACTACAGAAATTGACTATAAAATTATTCAAATATTCTAGAAATGCTTTAACAATAATTTATTCACTGATTAACAATATGGTGCAATAGATTTAACAGTAACTCATCAACATACAATAAAAAAATACTTAAAATTCACATAACCATTCAATATTAATCAATCATTCAAATCAGGAAGTAATGTGGAAAACCATCTGGGAAAACCCAACAAGGTGCTCTTCATCTAGCATGAGAAATGGGTACAACACCTTGCAGTTTGTAGCCTACAGACTGATCTTATGATATGTCTTTCTGACTCAATCTTCTTGCTCTCATGCTCTCTGGTTTATTCTTCTATCTACTCCTATTGCTCCATACTTAGCCTGGATCGACTCTTCTACTGACCATCTGCGCACTTAGTTGTAGATTCCTTCTAGGTCTAGTGGTTTGCACACACAGCTGCAATATTCGTGGCTCAATATCCTTCTACTTCTACTAGACTCTTCTCTGAGTCCTCTATTCTACTTACCCTAACTTCCTTAACAGGATATACAAAATAGGAAAATTATGGACCTTAACAAATGTCCTATAACAACAATGACAAATGTCCAACCCTTATACAGAATGGGTTCTTCCTATTTATATCTTCTACTGGACCACACAGGGTCGACTGCATGCTGCTCATCAGTTACAGGTTGCGACGCTGTGAAAATTGGTTACAAGCTGTCATGGGATGACACAAGGCACTATCGGCCTGACTTACAAAATATTCCTTCATACGTGTGTTGTCTGCAGGCTTACGCCAAATTTAGAGGCCACGATCTTCCTGACTTGTCACTTTCTGGCCGTTACCTTGCTACATGTTTGCAATCTTTCCTTTCCTCTGTTGTGCGCATGTCCTATCCTTCTTCGTCGGTCCCTTTGTTTCCTATTCAACCTTACATCCTTCTCTTTGCATGCACAACTTTCCTTCCTTGTTTGCACACCGAATTCTTCCTTGTGCTCCTTTCCCGGCCCAACAGTGGCATAAGGAATTTCATAAACAAGCTAAGGATCTAGGCACATAATCAACCTCACAAAGAATTTACAGGGAATTAGCATTAAGAAGAAGAAGAATGCACACATGAGCAATGAAAATCAATAATCTCTATAATATTCATTAAAGAATAATGAGGTTACATAAATAATGCATCCTCATAGAGGAAACTCTAATTTCCAAAGAGGAAACTCAAACTATCTCATAAAGCAATCTTAATTCAAGAGAAAAAAAACCAAGGTGTCAAAAACACTTTCCTAATATGTCCAGGACATCATGAATTAGATAAATCAATATGGTCATCTAATGAGTTATGGAAAATATTTCTAATGATGGATTTTGGAGATAAAATTCATTGAGGATTTGTTGGCCACAAAATAGGACAGTTGTAAGTCAAGTAGCTTTATTCTAATCTAGGGAAAAGATGAAAATCAAGAAAAAAAATAGTCTAAAGCAGGAATGAGACCTTGCCATTCTGGAGAGTCATAGAAGTAGTGGAATATTATCCATAATATTATCTAGGTGCACTTCATAAGCTAATTATGGCAAGTGGTGGTCAAATATGACTAAAAGTGGCCAACTACTTAATCTAGTACCTAATAAATTAATCAAGATTATTAATAATCATATAATAATTCTATATATGGGATTTTAACATTCCAACAAATGTGGCATGCTCAACTCCTCATGAAGTTAATATATCAGAAACTTTGACTCTTGAAGAGCCTTTTGGGTGCTCTATAAAGAAACATATGCAACCTCCAATTCACTACCAATCCTTTGCGCTTCATGTTTCTCTCTTATCAGTGCACGATGGTATATTTTGGTCACCTCAAGAAGATTATTCATATCTGAGAGAAAGTTCATATAAATTTACTTCATATTCAATCCTTCTTCTTTAAAGGTTTTGAAATATCCCAAGAAATATCTTTTTCCCCAATCTACATCGGAAGCTCTCCAACACACCTTGACACCAAAGCATTGGCATCAACAAGTTCTTCAATGGTCCCATGTGATTCTCTTGGTTTTTCCTTAGTGATCCACTCATAATATGTTATTCACAAGGAAGTTCTTCCACCAAATCTACTTCATCTAATGGATTACATACAATTTCAACTTTCTTATGGCATGAGACAATAACATATGGTTCACACACATCATCATCATTATAATCATTTTCAATATCACTTTCATGGTATGAAGTGGAAGGTACTACAAGGATATGCAATGAAAATGGACTATTTCAAAAATCATAAATATCATCATACCTTTGTGTTTCAATGTCATTCTATCCATGGAGTATATTTGTGCAAGCATGCTCCTTGCATTCGCTAGTAGAAACCACATGATTCTTCTCTTAGAAGATTACTCCTTTCCTTCTTTGATGGAATATTGGTATTTCCTCATTCTCATGTGCATTTGCTTCTTCATATTCCTCCAAGTGACTTGTGAATTATTCATTGCCGTGGTTGCTACCATAGACTGATTTTTTCTCTCTTCAATTATGGTAGATGGATTTGTAATTTTGGATGCTCAACCATGTCCCCCTTAGTTTCCTTAGGATCAAGATCCTTGAAGCCTCTCTTTGAAGAAGATCCAAAAGCTCTCAATAGGTACGAAGCACATGCATAAAATGAAGCTTCTTTGAAATCCACTTATTTTCAGACATTATCAACAATATGTACAACAATTATTTTATATGTGCTATAGCAAGCATCCACATTTGGAAACATTCTTTGAACCTTGATTGTGTTGTAATCTTGGAAAGGTATGATTTATCGAAACTTTTTTCTGAATGAGTGGTATTATCGGTGGCATTGATAAGGATCAATTTGTTGAATCTTTCCTCCATATTACACTTTTCCATCAATAATATATAGCATTGGGTAATTTGTCCCTCTTTCTTCAATATAATCAATGAATGTGGGAATAGTGGGACCATTGTGATACCAAGACATGTCTACAAACTTGAATATGTGTTCCAAAATATTACTTCAATTGATATTTTTATGTTCCATAGGTGCATAGGACCATGCTTTGATACCACTATAGAGTACCAAATACAAGAACACCAAGGGAATAGACACACTAACCCAAAGGCACAACAGAGACACCGATGTAAGGATGCCAGAAATGGATACTCTTGTTTGAGAATCCTATGCACAATGTATTGGGACCTTTTTTGTTTCAAAATTAGCTACTTATTAATTCTGCTCCAAGGATTCTTGGGTACACTGGCATATGAAAACTAGATCCTCTTATTTGTTACAAAGACATGAACAAGGGATTGTCTTCTAAAAATGTTGGAGGCTATGGAACTTAGGGAAAGGGTTATCAGACAAGTATCTGGTATCTAGTATCTTTTATCGTAGGTTCTGCAGAAAAACATTTTGCAAAAAATTGCATATGTCGATTTGGTTGATTGGACCTTTGGGAGATATATTTCCCAACAAAGGACCGTGTAGTTACCTAGTTTCCAAATCGACTCAAACAAGGGTAAATCATCCCAAATTACATATATTAAGGTATTTATAGGTCAATTATTTCTTAACCACCTTTATAAACTTGTATTATTTGATTTGGACACACAGAGGTCAAGATATAGCATTTTTACTAAAACTAGTCAAAATTGGAGGCACATTGAGCATGGGTAAATTACATTCAGAACATGAGACAAAAAACTACAAAAATAGAACTAAATATATTTTATGAGAGTACTAAAGAGAGTTAAATTACAGTATAATTTTATTGACACATACCAAGTGTCCCAATGGCCTTTCCACAATACCAAATGCTTCACAATACCGTCTAAAACATTCAAAAGAAGCAAAACTAGCAAAATTGTAGAAGATACTTTGCTACCACCACACAAATATGATAAATACTACTATAAAATAATTGAATAAACTCAATGTATGAATATATTTCTTCAATCCTTAATCAACAATTTAGGGGGGCATCACCCTCATGGATTTGCAAGGGCCACATCTCCAATGCATTGAGTAGCATAAGCAACTCATGTAATTTTGAATTAACAATAGTCTAACCCTTGCTACTACACCTTGCTGCTATTTTTTATATTTTATAGGCCTCCAATACCATATAAAAATACCATGTGTTAGTGAAAACCATTATCCTTAATACACTTTGACCAAGTTTCCCACTTAGACAATACCATCGGCAAATACCATGGAGAAAACCAAAACTATCAACCATGCATGAAGTGGTTATTAATGGCCCATAATTTCCCCACTACATCCATAAGTGTTCCTTCTAACATCCTTAACCATTTAACTCCTTTTTCCAACCAATTTTACCCCTTATTTCCCCTAATTACACTTAGTTACCCTATTTTAAGGAAATGGGCTAACCACCATCTTGGAATTTCCAAATTACGCCAAATTTCTCCCATATCAAGAAATTAGCATAACAACCTCTCCTAGGCTCAATTTTGACTTTTTAAAGAATTAATTACCACCTTATTCCCATCCTAACAACCTCCTAATCAGTTATATGGATATTGTTCCAACATTTGATGAGCATCATGAGCAATTAGTTACTAGTCAATTATTACTTGCCCAAAATCCTCCACTAATATTCATGATGTACAATGGACCTTTACACACCTTGGATAATATTCCTATGATTCTATTTCTTCCTCCCAAAACTTTCTTGGGATTCTTTAGTTGAATAAGATTAATTTTCCTTTAATAATTTATTTCCATATGGCACTAAGCAAACTTAGGAAAATCCTTATTTCTCAAATTATTGATGATTTTCACTAGGTCCCATGGGAATCTAATGGGCTAGTGACTTGAACAAGGTTCTAATGGGATGGGGACATTAAATTACCCCTTAGTGGTTACCCAAATATTTCTTCGCCAAATTTTTAAACTCCATGACATTCCTACCTCCATTGTGTCAAATCGTGTTCCCACATTCACCATAAAAATTTGGGAAGAACTATTTTATTTATAGGGAACCCAATTGAAAATGAGTAAATATTCTCATCCCCAAACAAATGACCAACCCAGGGAGATTTGTAAGGGTCAATAAATTTATTAAAGTGTATAAACCTTGTGAATCTTATTAATGCTTAAATTTGGTGAATTTTTGTAAAAATATTCAAATTTCTAAGGACTTTAAATATTTTTTGGACAATTTTGGCAATTTTTAGAGAAAAAAAAATATCCCATGGAATTTGGTGAATCATTTTAGAAAATTGGAAATTGGTTAATCTTTTTCTCGAAAAAAAAACAAAAATATCCCATGGGATAAATTTTGGCCCTAAACGTTTCCCTACACTAGACAAAAGAAATCAACAAGTGTCTTGAAACATGTTCGTGATGTTTTTAATTTGAAAAGAAACACCAGTAAGAACAATGACTACCATTACAAAAATGGTGGTATAATATCGCTTATCATAAGGATACAAAAATGACACCATATAAAGTAGTCTATGACCAATAATTGACCTCAATGGTTTCTTATCTATCATGCACCTCCAAATTACATGTAGTAGATATATTGCTTCATGATCATGATTTTATTCTTTGCACACTTAAGGAAAATTTGACAATGGATCAACATTGCATATTGAAGCAACAAGCATACCAACATTACTTAGAGTAGTTCATTTGAAAATGGTAAAGGTGAATATGTATTCCCTCACCTCCAACCTTATAAGAAAACCTCTATTAAGCTCACACCAAAGTTTTACAACCCATATCAAAATTGTGCAAAACATTGGTCACGTTGCCTACAAATTAACACTTTAAACACACTCCAAGATCCACCTATTATTCATCTATCTTATTTTAATAAGGTAGTGTGTCATAATTGTAAAGTTCAAACTAAATTACGAACTAGATTAAGAAGCCTCTATTTGTCTTCAACTAGATGAATTTTTTGACACTAGGGAGTGTCATTTGCATCATTTCAATATTGTAAATTTTTTATTGAATGGAAGAATATCTCACCAGAATATGCTAAATGGGAACCATTGTCCAATTTTTAGTATTTTCCCCATCTCCAACCTCGAGGACAATGATTCTTATGAAGGGGGATGGAATGTTATGGTCCTACCCAAACCCCCCTAATTTGTTAATGTACAAGTCCATAGGGCCCATTAGATACTTAGTGTGTAATCACTTAATGTGAAAGATCCCTCTTTATTTAATAAAGACCCCTAGGTGGTTGACTCTCATTAATAGTAGGACCATAAGTAATTAGGTCTTTGGCTATTTAGGCACTAAATATTGAGTAGAAAACTATGCATTCTGGAATTAAGAATTGTTATTGTATTTAATTAGATTTGCCCTTGAAGGTTTTCCCCTTGAAGATACAAGTGAACATAGTTATACATTTCACCCTTCATACAAAAGATATTTTTATGATTTTATCTCTTCTCTTTTTTTCTTTTCTGTACTTTCTCTAAATTTCGGTATTTATGTATATTACATTTCCTCTTGGACCAACAAGATCATATTAGTAATATGATTTTATTCAATGAAACCTCCTTGATTCTATAAAATGATATTTGAGAGTTGGATAGAAATATGATTATGATCAAGATTGTGTGGAGAATGAAATGAACATAGAAATATAAATGGAATCATAAATATTTATTGCATAGAGCACAATAATAATGTCAAACCCAATTTATATTAATGAACAGACTATAAAAACTTTGCAATATAGTAAGCAATAAAACCAATTTATAATGGTATCATCTTATCTCTAAAGAATAATATTACAAGAAGGATGAACATTTTAACATAATGTATAAATCCCTAAGAGCGAAAAATATTAAAGATTAAAACCCTAACCCTAGGATATGATTTAGAAAAATAAATGTTCTCCCTAAGGAGCCTAATTTATACATAAACTTCCTATGAAATATACTTAACCCTAGAATTATAGACAAAAATAATTGAATGCAATAGAATACCAAGTTGAACAAAACACACAAGAAATAAATAGATAGAACCTGAGAAAGAACCCTTATGTGATGTTCAAAAGTGAAATAAATGTTCAATTACCTCTTCAAGGGGGAAACCTATTGTTGTTAGGTATCCAAATATAATAAAAATACTTGATGGCATTACACAACCTTCTAATCTATATATAGTGTTAAATTATTGAACCATTGATATACAGGAAAATGAGAGAAATTGAGAGGTGAATTGTGTAGTGGAATATCAAGAACAACGTACACTGAACAAGACAAAATTGAGACAAATATGATAAGAATTGATTAGTAAATTACAACATTAATCTGCATTATTCCCAGTAGTATACAACGGTGTTACAATAAGGAGAGCTCGAATCATGTGGATAAGATTCGAGTCTACCAACTAAACCTGACTGAATGGATAACTGAGAGTGTATAAATCACTACATGGGAGCCACTAGACTAACTCCTGATGTCTAAATCAGTTTGAAAACAAGTTAAACTAGTTAAACCCATTAAATTCATGAGGCAGGGCGAAAAAGGTGCTACTTCCCCATGAATCCATGCAAAACTAACACTATATTAACTAAGAGTGGTCTAACTGAATGTAGTTGAAGGTTGATTCATCATAACTGCCTACTTACCACAACCAACTGATGGAGGTTGTTGGTGGCACTCCAAGTGGCTCTTATAATGATAAACTCATGCATGAACATGCAGTAAATGCCAGTTAACCTCTATATGTGTTCCCAAAACTCTAGTGTAGTAATAATGTCTCCCTCAATTAGACAATATGGTAAAATAGACTATTAATGGACAAGGGAGGATTATATAATCCTAACACCCCCCCTTAATCCCAACTTGGACAACCTTGGGCTTTGGCAACTAGGAAAAAAAGTCACCCATACAATCTAATGAAAAATAAAAATTGCTTAATAAACTAAGGGGAAAACCTCATGGGAAAAAAACCTCCTCAAAACAAGCAGTGAATGATGAAAAAAGCTATACTTAAGAGAAAATTTTCCTCTTTGGGTAAAAAATTGTAAAATTGTGTTCCAATTTACAGCTCTCTGGAGCATCCGTGCAGAATCATGGTTCTTTTGTCATCAGTATCTCAGGACTCTGCATGTGAGCCTTTGCATCTTCTTCTGATCTACTGAATATTGCTTTTATCTTGTCTTTTTACATGAGGAATGGAATGATCCATTTTGTTCTTCAGTGGGCCAAATTGTGGATCATTCACTACCATCAAGTAACCTCTTCCTAAGAGTTCATTGCAACACTTTGTAGGTAGAAAAGCAATGTGAGAGAGTGCAATATGATCATTCTAATACTAGGACCTTGTTTTCTTCTCTCATTTGGATCCCCAACATCATTTACAGTTGGTTTAATAAGATTTCCATCCCATTTAGGCTTCTAATTCAAAATACAAAATAGGAGTTGTATCTGGATCTGGATCATCTTAATGTACAATATCAATATCAATATCATGCTGATATTTTTACTCATATTATGAAACTAAAATATTAGACAACATATATTTATCTACAAATAGAGATGAAAGATAGTTTATACCTCCCATTTCGAATGGTTGTTGAGATTGTGTTAGAGCTAAGTATGGTAGAATGTGTGAGAATTTATAAGCCTTTGAGGCATGGTTTGAAAAACCCTTTGCTATAGTATTCCTATTTGATATATCTAAGATATCCACTGAGTCAGGACAAAATACAACTTGCTTTGGTGAGAAAGTATGTGTCATTTGATAAACAAATAACAAATTTGTTGCAAGAGAGGGCACATAGAGTACATTCTTGAACTCACCATGTTGGATTTTAATAGAACCTCTACCTGCTACCAGGATCTATGAATTATCCCCCATATAAACACTAGGTCCTCCTGATAGAGTGAGAGTGGTGAAGGATTCCCTAGAGGAAACCATGTGGTTGGATTCTCCAAAATCTATCAAATAATCCTTCGACTGAGTGAGGATTTCCTTCAAGGCATGGAACCTCTAATGATATTCTGTCAGTTGTCTAACATCAGACTTTTTTTCTCCTCCTGGAAGGTCAATATTGTTATGTTCAAGGAGTGTTGACAATTGTTCAATGGTCTTATTCATGCACTAGCTCTCTTGATGAAAGCCTCTCATACAGTAGGGACATCTAATCTTCTTGAATTTCTTCTTTTTCTTGGAACCCGAGGCTCCATTAAAATATTGTTATTTCTCCTTTGTAATTCCCTCTTTCTTGTGAATTGTTTGATTCTGTCACTAAGAATTCTAGGTTCTTGGAGGTTCGAAACACACCCATTTGAATCAATTTATCTTGCTCTTGTATTAAGGACTACGCAAAATCATCTAGAGAAGGAATATTTGAATTATGGATGGAAGCTCTTATGGAATGGAATGTAGAGACAAATACTAAGTACTTAAAGCCAAGATTTCTCAGTATAGACATCCTAAGATGCTAATATTTCCTGTCTAATCCACATTGTTTGCATTGCAGTACTAGTGACTTGTATTTTGTAAAGAATTGTTGAATATATTCAAAACTGTTGAGCTATAAAGTAATTAGCTCATTCTCCAATATATTCCCTCGAATATCATCTTGTTTCCCAAAAAAATATTCAAGTTTACCCCAATATTCCTTCAGAGTCCTTAGTATCTTAAGGTGGAACAAAAGATCCCGGGAGATATGAGTGCACATGAAACCGAAGGCCTCGTCAATTCGATTCAAAAAATTGTTCTTCTCAATATATTATTGGGGCTCATTTTATCTTCCCATTTCATCCTAAATAGACCAATCTTGCACAAGGATACCTGCATATCTTCCCTCCAATTAGTGTATTTGAAGGGTGTAATTATTCGGGGTACGAGCTCTGAAGAATCCATCTTTCTATATGTTGAAAAAGTCAATCCCTTAAGAATCTATGTAGGTACCTGCAAATATTACTGCTAAAAACAAATTAATTCATAATCATTATAGCCTCCAGCCTTTCCACCTTGACATGTACACTTTCTTAGAGTCTGTCACACCTGGATAGACTTCTCTGAACATAATTCAAAGGGAGCAAGGATATCATTCTAGGATTTATGTGGAAACTCAGTTTCTTCTGGTGTACAATGGAGATTGAATAAGAATTATTTATAGCCTAAACAAGGCTCTGATACCATGTTAAATTATTGAACCATTGATCTACAGGAAAATGGGAACAATTGAGAGGTGAATGTTGATGTATATGTAACTTCGGAATGTATTTCACTTGTATTTCTTATATGTTGTAACCCGATGTTTATTCCAGGAAGTACTTGAGTCATGTCATGCCCCGATGTTCCTATTGGGAAGATCTATAATGTAAACAAGTCATGTCAAGTCATTGTGGGTAACCCTCCTATTGTCTAAGGGTTAAAGTCCCCGCAGTTCCAGGGAACTAGGGTTATTAGACTCTCCTAGAGAGGTCATCCCTAGTAGGGTTTTAGTCATGTCGAGATTAGTATAAATAGAGAGATGGACTCTCTATTTAACACACATATTATACACACTCAAGTGTAGCACATAGTTGAGTAAGGAGAAGACACTGGGGCTAGATAGAAAGAAGGTTACTACTGTCGAGAGATCACTTACTATTTTGGGTTCTACTTTTGGTGCTGATTCTATCTCTAAGGAAGTTGCGGGGTTTTAACCATTTATGGTTTCCCTAAGGCCTTACATAAGAAGAAGTTGGTTATGGAAAAGAGAATCATTGCTGATTCTATCAAGGATCACCTCATACCACAAGTGTTGTCCCTCAAGACACCTAAAGCTATGTTTGATGCCCTAACCAAATTGTTTGAAGGGAAGAACATAAACAGGAAGATGAATCTGAGAAACCAATTGAAGAATGTAAAGATACATAATGCTGAGACTATTCAATCTTACTTTACAAGGGTATCTCAGATCAAGGAACAACTGGAAGCAGTAGATGAAGTGGAAAATGCAGAAATTGTGATGACCACCTTGAATGGTCTCCCTAGATCATGGGACTCTTTCATTCAAGGGATCTGTGCCAGAAAGAAGTTAGTCAAGTTCAGTAGACTATGGGAAGAATGCTATGAAGAAGAAGCTCGGATATCAGCTTGAGAAGAGAATATGGGAAATGAAGATCAAGCTCTCACTGTTCACTCCAAGAGAACTAAAAGGAACCATCATCACTCCAAAGGTAAGACCTCACATCCTAAAAGGGATCTGTCTACCATTAGATGTTACACATGTGATGAGAAAGGTCACATATCCATATTATGTCCTAATAAAGGGAACCTAAAGAAGAAGAAGGAAAACAAGAGAATACATCATGCTCATGCTGTAGAATATGATGAACCTTCCACAAAAAGAATCAGACAAGAAAGTGATTCTTCAAGTGATGAAGAATATGTGCTGATCTCTGCTCTTACGAGAACTGTTTCACATGGAAGCAATGACTGGCTCATAGATAGTGGTGCTTCCAAGCATATGATGAGATTCAAAGAATCATTTGTGAAGCTATCTGAACATGAGTCACCTCACAAGGTGAAACTTGGGGATGACTACCAGTATCCAATAAAAGGTAGTGGTGAATCCTCCTATATACTAGACTCTGGAAAGTCTATGAAGATGAAGAATGTATTATTTGTTCCAGGACTAAAGAAGAACCTCCTCTCCATATCTGTATTGGATGCAAAAGGAATGAGGGTTTCTTTCGTAGATGGCCAAGTTCTTTTGTGGCCAAAGGGAAATACTTTTGATGATGCTATAGTGATTGGAGAACAAGAAGGAGGTATATACAAGTTGAAGGGCCAACCAAAACAAGCTTTGGTTCATGACTCAGTAGAACCAAATGAACTTTGGCATAGAAGGCTTGCACATGTGCATTACAGAGCACTACCACTTGCAAGCAAAGCTGTTGAATCTCTTCCAAAAATTCAAGCAAAACATGAAGGGGTATGCAAAGGATGTGCAAAAGGAAAGAACACAAAGAAGACATTTCCAAGTAGCGAAAGCAAAGCAAAAGGAATCTTGGAAATCATCCACTCTGATGTATGTGGAACAATGTCATCAAGCTCACTAAGCGGGTATGTGTACTATGTTTCTTTTATTGATGAATTTTCTAGGAAGACATGGATTTACTTCATGAAGAATAAAGATGAAGTGTTCAGCAAGTTCAAAGAATTCAAATCCTTGTTTGAGAACCACACTAAAAAGAAGATCAAGACTTTTCGATCAGACAATGGCAAAGAATTCACTTCAAATGAGTTCAAGGAACTATGTAAAGACTCAAGGATTAAGAGGGAGTTGTCCACCCATTATAATCCACAACAGAATGGGATTGTAGAAAGGAAGATTCGAAGTTACAAGAGAAATGCTTCATGATCAAGATCTTCCTATGCATCTTTGGGCAGAAGCAGCCAGAACAGTAGTGTATGTACAGAAATGTACTCCACATAGAGTACTCGAGAACAAGACTCTTAAAGAAGTCTTCTCTGGAAAGAAACCAGAAGTTAGCCATCTCAGAATATTCGGCTGTCCAGTGTACATAAACATTCCAAAAGAGAAGAGGACAAAATTAGATCCTTCAGGAAAGAAGGGTATATTTGTGGGATACTCTGAAAGCTCGAAGGCTTACAGAATATACTTCCCAGGGTTCAAGAAGATTGACATCAGCAGGGATGTAACATTTGACGAAGATTCAGCCTACATCAAATCCAGAAAGAAACCTACCGAAGAACCTGAAGAAGCAGAAGCTCCCAGAATTCATGATACAATCACGAACGAAGAAACTTAAGAAGAAGATCGAGAATTTAAAGAACCACAAAGACCTGTAGATCCACCACAAGAGAAGAATCCTCACAAGAGGAAACATGCTTGGGTATGAGAGATTATCCAAGGTGTGGAAAGATATGGGGTTCTAGAAGAGAATCTCAGAGAAAGAAAGAGGACTAGATCCTGTTCCAGTTATGTAGCTTTACTATGTAATTTTATTGATAAAGATCCTTCCAAATATGAAGAAGCAACAGAATAGAAAGAATGCAAGGATGCAATGATTGAAGAGTATCAATCGATCATGAAGAATGATGTTTGGGATGTTTTCCCAAGACTAGAAGGGAAGTCAGTTGTAACTTCCAAATGGATCTACAAGATTAAGCATGCTGCAGACGGTAGCATAGAAAAATATAAAGCAAGATTTGTTGCTCGTGGTTTCTCACAGAAAGAAGGAATAGACTATGAAGAAACCTTTACACCTATAGCCAGATACACTTTAGTCAGATCGGTACTTGCTCTGGCTGCAGTGATGAAATGGAAGATACACCAAATGGATGTTAAGATTGCTTTCTTGAATGGTGTAGTGGAAGAGGAAGTGTATGTGGAGTAGCCATTTGGTTTTGAGACACATGACAGAGAGTCTCATGTGTGTAGATTGAAGAAAGCCCTGTACGGTTTGAAACAGACACCTAGGACATGGTATGACAGAATTGGCAGCTTTCTATCCAGTTTGGGATTTACCAAGAGTAAAGCAGATTCCAACCTTTAATACAAGGTTGAAGATGGCAAAACAATGATACTACTACTATATGTAGATGATCTGTTTGTGATAGGTATGGATGGGTTGATTGCTGATACGAAGAGAAATCTTGCTGCCGAGTTCGAAATGAAGGACTTGGGTATGATGCATTATTTTCTAGGTATGGAGGTGTGGCAGACTACGGATGGAATATTCCTTGGACAAGGGAAGTATGCAGTAGATATCCTGAAGATATTTGGGATGATGGACTGCAAGGCATTAACCACACCTATGGCATCAAACCTAAAGCTATTGAGTGATGCTTCATCAGAGACAGTTGATGCCATGATGTATTGTTAGATGATTGGGTCCTTGATGTATCTAACGAACACAAGACCAGATATTTGCTTTGATGTGAACACCTTGAGATAATATCTGACAGATCTGAGACATGGTCACTTGACTGTTGCAAAGCATATTTTGAGGTACCTAAAGGGTACTGTTGATTATGGGCTCAAGTATAAGACTGATCAAAGGATTAACCTGGAGGGTTATGTTGATTCAGATTGGGTAGGAAGTGCCATCAATAGGAAGAGTACTTTAGGGTGTTGCTTCAGTATGGGATTAGGTGTGATCTCGTGGTTTAGTAGGAAGCAATCCTGTGTGGCACTGAGTACAACTAAAGCAGAGTATGTTGCAGCTTGTTCAGCTAGTTGTGAGGCTGTATGGTTGAGGAAGCTACTGTCTAATTTATTTGATCTCCAGTTAGATGCTACTTGTATATACTGTGACAACAAGAGTTGAGTAAAGTTGTCATAGAATCTAGTATTCCATGACAAGTCGAAGCATATCGAGATCAAGTATCACTATATCAAGGATATGGTGCAGAGAGGAGAAGTGAAGCTCCAGTATGTTGCAACGGACAAACATATAGTTGATGTGTTGACTAAGCCATTGGCTAGGGTAAAGTTTGAGTACTTCAGGGATAAGCTTGGTGTTCTCCAGATTGAGATTCCTCCCAAGAGGAAGTGATGTGTCCATGCTGAGCCCTTCTAACATGGTGAGAGGATTGGTTCCTTCCATGGTCAGATGTAAGTGTTGTGCCATTCTGACATGGTGAGAGGATTGGTTCCTTCCATGGTAAGATATAAGTGCTATGCCCTTCTGAGATGGTGGGAGGATTGGTTCCTTCCATGGTTGGATGTAAGAGCTGTGACATGGTGAGAGGATTGGTTCCTTCCATTGTGAGGTGTATGTGAAGACACATCTAGTATGAAAAAGGACTAGCTCTGTGTGGATGCCACATCTAGCATGAAAAAGGGTTGTCTCTGTGAAGACACATCTAGTATGAAAAAGGACTAGCTCTGTGTAGATGCCACATCCAGTATGAAAAAGGACTAGCTCTATGAATACTCATCTAGTATGAAAAAGGACTAGCTCTGAGTGTGTACCACATTCAGTATGAAAAAGGACTGGCTCTGTGAAGACTCATCTAGTATGAAAAAGGATTGGCTCTATGAAGACTCATCTAATATGAAAAAGGACTAGCTCTGTGAAGACTCATCTAGTATGAAAAACGACTAGCTCTGAGTGTGTACCACATCTAGTATGAAAAAGGACTGGCTCTATGAAGACTCATCTAGTATGAAAAAGGACTAGCTCTGAGTGTGTACCAGATCCCGTATGAAAAAGGACTAGCTCTGTGAAGACTCATCTAGTATGAAAAAGGACTAGCTTTGAGTGTGTACCACATCTAGTATGAAAAAGGACTAGCTCTGTGAAGACTCATCTAGTATGAAAAAGGACTAGCTTTGTGTGTGTTCCACATCTAGTATGAAAAAGGACTAGCTCTGTGAAGAATCATCCAGTATGAAAAAGGACTAGCTCTGTGTGTGTTCCACATCTAGTATGAAAAAGGATTAGCTATGTGATGATACATCTAGTATGAAAAAGGACTGGCTCTATAGATGTACATCCAGCATGAAAAGGGGCTGGCTCTGTAGAGATTCCTATGACGAGAAGAATCAAGAGATAGCACCCATGATGATGACCTAGTGATGATCCAGATCAAGTGATGATGATCCAAATCGAGTGATGATGATCCAGATCTAGTGATGATGATCCAACAGTGATGATCCAGATTGAGTGATGATCCAGATCTAGTGATGATGTCTAGTGATGACCCAGATCTAGTGATGATGTCCAGTGATGATCTAGATCGAGTGATGATCCAGATCCGATGATGAAGATGACTTGAAGGTGAAGATGACTTGAATATGAAGATGACTTGAAAATGAAGATGACTTGAAGATGAAGAATATTTAAAGATGACGAGGACTCAATGATGATCTAGAAGATACAGAGAAGAAGACTTGTGCTGAAAAATTGTGTCGAAAGAATACCTTCCTAGTTAAGAGGGAGTGTTGATGTATATGTAACTTCAGAATGTATTTCACTTGTATTTATTATATATTGTAACCCGATGTTTATTCTGGGATGTAATTGAGTCATTTCATGCCCCGATGTTCCTATCGGAAATATATATAATGTAAACAAGCCATGTAAAGTCATTCTGGGTAACCCTCCTATTGTCTAAGGGTTAAAGTCCTCGCATTTCCGGTGCACTAGGGTTATTAGACTCTCCTAGAGAGGTTGGCCCTAGTAGGGTTTTATTCATGTTGGGATTAGTATAAATAGAGAGCTAGACTCTCTATTTAACACACATCTTATACACACTCAAGTGTAGTGCATAGTTGAGGAAGGAGAAGACACTGGGGCTAGATAGAAACAAGGTTATTGCCGTCGGGAGATCACTTACTGTTTTGGGTTCTACTTTTGGTGCTGATTCTATCTCTGAGGAAGTTGCGAGGTTTTCACCATTTATGGTTTCCCCGAGGATAAACACTGTGTTCATTGTCTCTTGTGTTTGATTGTTGTACTTGTTATTCTCTTAGTTAAAGATCCTAATGTATTGCTAGCTTAATGATGAAATTCTAATAGTGAATTATGCAGTGGAATATAAAGAAAAATTTACACTAAACAAGACAAATTTGATACAAATATGATAATAATTGATCAGTAAATTACAACATTAATATTCATTATTCCTAGCAGTATCACAATAAGGAGAATTCAATTCATGTGGAGAAGATTCGAATCTACCAACTAAACCTTACTGACTAGCTAAATGAGAGTGTCTAAATCATTTCATGGGATCTACTAGTCTAACTCATGATTTCTAAATTAGTATGACAATCAGTTAAACTAGTTAAACCAATTAAACTGATGAGGTAGGTGGAAAGGGCACCACTTTCCCATGCAACCATGAAAAAATAGCATTAGACTAACTGAGAGTGATATAATTGAATGTAATTGAAGGCCGACTTAGCATAACTTCCTACCTACCATAAACAACTGACGGAGGCTACTGGTGGCGCTCAAATTGGCTCTTATAAAGTAGGGAATGGTATTAGAGGCACATAAAATCATGCAGTAAGTTCCAATTAACCTCTGTATGTGTTCCCCAAACTCTAGTATAGTAATAATGTCTCCCTACATTAGATAATATTATCAAATGGAGTATATATGGACAAGGGATTATTATATAATCCTAAGTGCATCAATAAACAAAAAATGTAACTACTTACGTTGTCCCACTATTAAAGAGGGTCAACCACCTAGTGGGTCTTAATTGATAAATAAACCATTTTACATTGAGTAACTATAAACTAATTATCTAATAGGTGCTATTAAAAGGAAGTTTACTCATACATAAAAAATTTACTCCTTGGTATGCTCAAATAAAGGACCCTAACATGCCCTCCCCCTCCAAAAACAACATTGTCCTCAAGGATGTAGATGGGGAAAATGATACAAAATACTTGATGGTTACCAAGTAGAATATTATGACTACACATCCTTCCATTGAATGATAACTACTTGGATAGTGTAATGGTTGAGATATTTCTCTTAGGTGACTCAAACTGTTACTAGATATATCCAAATGGAGACTTTTTTTTCAAGTGTTGGTAACATACTTTGAATGTGGAAATTCTACCCCATAAAATTATTTAAACAATAAACATGAAATATTAGGTGTATAGTGCACTTGAAGAGATCATTTGTAAGGCACCTATTCAATGCACTATATAATTTGATATGCAACATAAAATTTTGGTTCCAACTTCTGATAACTTTTAGCTTTAAAACATGTTTTCCTATAGGGATAGAGATGAAGGAACACCTTATATCTTACTTCAAAGGAATATTTTGAGTGATGTTGGTATTTTTTTAATTTCATGTGATTTTGGTCCATAACCAAATTTTCCTTAAGTGTGCAGAAAATTGCTTTGTAAGTGTGAAGCATACTATCTAATGCATGAACCACTGATATCCCTGTGATATATGAAACTATTGAAGGTGGTAGTTTTCCTACACTACTATGTATGGGGTCATTTTTGTAGCATCATGGTAATTGGTATTATACCACTATTCAACCAGAGGTAACCACTACATCCACTGGTCGTGATTTTCCAAAGAGAAACATCTCAAAAACGTTTTTAGGCACTTGTTTACTGATTTTTTCTTGTCATTCATTTGGGGATCATAATATGTGATCATTTGTAACTTGGTTTCCTTTATTTTGAACAATTATTTCCAAAATTTGTTTGTGAAATTTGGATCACTATCTGACACAATGGATGTGCGTAGGATGGAGCTTAAAATTTTAATCCATAAAAAGTTTCCCAACAATTCTTGGAGTAGAGTGTTGTAGGGAACAAAAGTGAGCATGTTTGGAAATTCAATTGACTACCACCATGATGAATAATTTGTTTCCTTATTTTGGAACACTTATAAAATGCATGGAGATGTCAATCAAAATAGTATCTAGGATTAAAAATGGATATAATGTTCCTAGAGTCTCCACTCTGTCACCCTTGTTCCTTTGACATGTGTCACATTATGTCATAAGAATATGTATTTCTTTTTTCAGACCTTCCCAAAATAAATATCACCTATTGCATTCATAGGTTTTTAAAAATCCTGTATGACTTGTTCTAGGAAATGAATGTAACTCTTCTAATATTATGCATTTCAAATTTGGATTTGGTACTATGAAAAGTAAACCTTTATATTACAGGGTTTCGATGTGTATCCTTTAGTAGGATTGGAATTCTCTTCAAGTAACTAGATGTGTTGAGACACCTTATAATTTGTCAAGCAATCTATTAATGCTTCTACTAGCCATTCTAGTACTAGTGAGGATAAATAAAATAGGGATATGTATTCCTCATATTTTATAGACAGATATTCATCCACCACATTATATCTTCCCATTTTATAGATGATATCATAATAATATTGTAACATAATAGTGGCCCACTTGTGTTTCTTAAAACATGACAACATTTTCTCAAAAAAATAATCCAAACTGTGATGATATAAAAGTGCCTAGCAATTAGATAGTGGCACTAGGTTTCAATTTCATGAAGGATAGCCATAATGATCTATTTATCATAATTGGATTTACTTAAATTCTTCCTACACAAGTTCTTACTAGTGAATTCCAAGTGCTTCTCATATTAGATAGGATCAATTTTATTAGGATCCACTCACACCCCATTTTGACTAACAATGTGACCCTAATATTTGATCTTGGAATATCCAAATCACATTTAGACCTATTGAGAAATAATTGATTGTGTCTAAGTAGTTGCAATACTCTATCAACATGTTCTCTATGTGTGCACCAATTTACACTATAGATAAAGATATAATCAAACAATACAATCACAGAGTGGCATAGGAAGGGTATAAATACCTTGTTCATGAGAATCTAGAAGGTGGATGGAGGAATATAAAGTTCAAATAGAATTACCATAAACTCATCTTCCTTCACTCAGATTTGGTGGTATTTGTAGTGAAGGTCAAGTTTGATGAAAAACATGGCACCATGAAGCTCTTCACAGAGGTCATCGATCATTGAAATTGGGAATGTATCCTTTATTGTTAACTTATTAAGAGCATGAAATTATGGGAACATGCACCACACACATTTTATTTTAGGTCCATGACCTCTAGTGATTCATGAATAATATTTTATGTGGAAATTGAACCTAGGTGTTAGAACAATTACACTCACAACAATTGCCAATTACACATGCAAATTACTCACAAAAGAGACTGAATATGGAGCTGTACACTAAACTGTATTGAATAAGTGTACAATATCCAACCCTGTGAAGTCATAGGCTGCAACAATAAATAATTACATGAGGGATTCGAATGCATGAATATTCCATTCGAATCTAGTCAAAAGCAGGCTTACTAAATCTAAGCAAACCCCCCATAGGTGCATAAAGCAGTTTCCAAAACTGTCTAGGAGATCACGAATTGGAAAAATCAATTAGGCAAGATAATAGTGGGTGGAAGGACAAATAATACATGTTTTTCATAGGAGAAAAGAGTGGAGGATGTGGAGGACAAAAAACAAGTTAACTTCACCTAGTCAAACTTTCCCAATTGCCTTAAAACACTGAAAAAGCAAGCAATAAAGCAGAAAAAACATACATGCGCTAGGGAGGCTAGGAATAAAGCATATTTGATTCTAGGAGGTTTTCCAAGCACTCCATGACTCAAAATTATCAATTTTTACCACTATGGATGTGTGGAGGACAACTTGCATAAGGTGGAATTTGGAAACTAGGAAAATAAGATAAAAATTGGATTAATTAATGTCTAAGGTAGCTAACTATGGGTTGATTATTCCAAAACCCCCCCTTAAGCCTGACTTATGAGTAAAATATCAAAAAATTATAGGTCCTAGCAACAAGGCTTAGTCACCCTTTACATACTACATGTCCATTTAACCAAAGAAAGAGGCAAAAACCCAGTGGGAAAAATCCTCCCTTAAACATGGATTGTAAAACAAAATTTGGAAATCTTGTCATCACTCATGTTTCACAGCATGATCAGCAATCCCCAGTAGTGATTTGACATTGCTGAATGTATTCTCACAAAAAAATTTGGTGAAGATATCAGCTACTTGTTCTGAAGATGAACATAAGAGTAGGTGAATGGTGCCATCTTGCACAAGCTGTCTGATGTAGTGCATATGGATCTCAATGTGTTTGGTTCTCTGCTTCTGAACTGGATCATTGCAGATTTGAATGGTACTCTAATTATCACAATAGATAGTAGTTGATTATTTTGATTTGAATCCACACTCTCCAAGTAACCCCTGCAGCCATAAACATTGAGTTGCTGCATTTACAACTCCTCTGTACTCTGGTTCTGTAGATGAGAGTGCAATGACACTCTGTTTCTTGCTTGACCAGCTGATTGGCCCTTATGCAAGCATGAACACATATCTTGATGTTGAATTTTGATCTGTTCTATCACCTTCCCAATCACTGTCAGTAAACCCAATCAAATCAAGATCAGATTTAGCTTTATAGAAGATCCCATGTGTCCTTGTTCCCTGAACAAAGTTAAGGATCCTTTTGGCTACTTTCCAATGGATCTCATGAGGCTGATCCATGTATCTTGAAGCCACACTTACTGCATAAGAAATATCAGGTCTAGTATGTGTAAGATACAACAAACATCCAATCAATTGCCTATACAGTGTATTGTTTACCATAGGTGAAGAATCAGCTTCTTCAAGCTTCACTCCTGAAAGGAAAAAAGTCTTGCTTGGCTTGCAATCCTTCATTTTGAATTTGTTCAGAAAATCCAAGGCATACTTGGACTGATGCACTTTGATTCCATCTTTGGTTTGAGCAATCTTGAGCCCCAAGAATTGGCTCAATAGCCCCAAATCTGTCATGGAGAAGGCATGGTTCATTGCATCCTTCAAGGGAGCAATTTCATCCTTTGAGCTTCCTGCAATGAGAAGGTCATCAACATATAAAACAATGATCATTAATGAACCATTAATCAACTTCAAATATACATTTGGATCTGATTTTCATCGAACAAAATTCAGTGATAGCAGAAAGCTATCAATCTTGGCATACCAAGCCCTGGGGGCTTGCTTAAGCCCATACAATGACTTCTTTAGCCTGGACACAAGAGATGGGTTAGTAGAAAATCCTTGAGGCTGCTGCATGTATATCTCTTTAGTGAGATCTCCATTCAGGAAAGCACACTTCACATCCATGTGATGTACTTCCCATTGCTTTGAAGATGCAATGGCTAAGGCTATCCTGATGGAGTCCATCTTTGCCACTGGTGCAAAGGTCTCATTGTAGTCTATGCCATGAAACTATGAGTAGAAATTGGCTACCAATATGGCCTTATACTTCAGAGGTGAACCATCAGCAGCAAATTTGGTTTTGTACACCCACTTACACTGAACTAGCTTCCTCCCCGGGGGAAGATCAACCAGCTCCCAAGTGTTGCTCTTCTGGAGTGAGCCGAACTCTTCTTCCATGGATGTTTGCCATATTGGATCTTTTGCTGCATCTTCATATGTCTGTGGATCTGATTCAATCATCAGATATCATTTCTCTACAAACATAGGATCTTTCATGCACAGAGCACTCTCAAACTGAGATCTAGTCCTCCTAGGATCATTAGGATTTCTAGCTAGTTCTCCAGCTGCATGAATGGTCTTGGATGCCCATTTTCATCTTGTAGGACTGTTAGGATCTGCAATCAAATCATAATGATCAGAAATATCAGAATCAGCATGTTAAACTATCTTTTCACTTACATTCAGAGGTTTTGGTGGTGAAGAGGATTCTCCAACTTCCACTGCTGCTAGGGGCTCTTCTTGAAACTAAACAGACCCTTGAATGAAGGCTTTGTTTGTGCTCAAATTGATCAGCTTGTACCATTTTGAATCTTCAAAGTACCCAACAAATGGACACTCTTGGCTTTGGGGCTGCAAAGCCTTCCTCTTTTATGTTGGAATTCTAGCCCAAGCCCTTGAGCCAAAAATCCTGAAATGGGTCACATATGGATTGTGCCCACTCCATGCTTCGAAAGGAGTCATACCATCAAGCTGTTTATGAGGCACCCTATTATAGATATAGGATGCATAGTTTATAGCTTCGGCCCAGTACTTTGGTGGCAAAGTCTTAGCCTCCATCATGCAGGTTGCCATCTCTTTTAGTGATCTGTTCTTCCTCTCAGCAACACCATTCTGCTGTGGTGTGTAAGGGATAGAATGCTGCATCTGAATACCTACATCTGCAAAATATTGAATAAACTAAAACTTGACATACTCACCACCATTTTCAGATATGAGGACCTTGAGTTTCCTCCCAGACTGGTTTCAACCAAATCCTTAAAGACTTTGAAGAGGCCAAAACATTTAGACTTGTGTTTCAGGAAGTAAACCCAACAATACCTGGAAAATTCATCTATGAATGTCAATGCATATTTGGCCTGACTCATTGACATATGAGGAAATGGGCCAAAAACATCATTGTGGATCAACTCAAGAGGTGCAGAGGTTCTCTCATGACTAGCTCTCTCAAATTTATGCTCTGGGTGTTTTCCTAGGATGTAACCTTGACAGACTCCTTTGGAAAATTTAATCTTTGGTAACCCTATGACCATTTATTTTTCACTAATATCAGAAAGATACTTGTAATTTAGGTGGACAAATATTTCATGCCAAAGCTTGCTTTCCTCAATAGCATGAATCAGAAGAGTAAAGGGGTTTGAGTAGGGTAGGAAGTGTGAGAACATGTATACCTTCAAAGTATGATTTGCAACTCCTTTTGCAATGGATTTACCACTTGAGATCTCTGTGATCTCAACTTCATCAGGGGAGAATATGACCTTCTTTGGAGAACCTATGTGGGTCATCTGATACACTGATAAGAGGTTAGAGGCAAGACCTAGAACATACAACACATTGCTGAACTTACCATGGTTAAGATCAATCCTCCCTTTGCCCAAAATTTCAGTGAGAGAGTCATCTCCCAGTACTATTGGTGGACCTTTCAACATGTCAAGTGAGGTGAATGCCTCCTTGGTTGAAACCATATGTCTTGAAGCTCTAGAATCAATGATGAAACTAGGTGAGCTTGATGTGCCAACAACCAATGCATGAACTCTCTCTCTATCTTTTGAATTTGATCCTCCTTCCCTCTTCTTTGAGCTATCTGGAAGGGAGATGCCATTCTTCTCCAGGAGTTGGGTCATCATGTCTATTTGCTTCTTCATGTAGGATCTCTTAGAATGATTGCCCTTACTACAGTATGCGCACTTGCTCATTTCTCCTTTGTTCTTCTTCTTATGGGGGTTCTTCTTGGAATCTCGAGGCTCCTCCGGAGACTTGTTCTTGTCTCTCTTTTGCTCAGGTGGCTTTTTAGCTTTCTTTTTTCCTTTTAAATCCACCCTCGAATCTCTAGCAACTAGACCTTGGTCTTTGGATGGTTTGATGGTGCCCATCATCACCAATTTATCTTGTTCTTGTGTGACAAATTCCATGAAATCAACAAGGCTAGGCATTTTCTAGGTTCGAGCTATCAACTTTGTGGCATAGAAGGTAAAAAAAAACACCGAATAGTTAGGGCCAAGATTCAAGAGTATGGCCAAGACCAACTGATCATCCTTCTTTTTGATCCCACATTGTTTTAGCTGCAAAACAAGTGCTTTGAACTTGGAAAAATAGAGTTGCAGGGATTCAAAGCTATTGGGACTCAGGGAGATCAATTCATTTTCAATTTGATGTCCCCTCATCTAATCCATATTTACAAAAAGATCAAAAATATTTTCCCATACTTCATTCGGTGATGTCAATCCATCAAGATGGAAAAGGAGGTCTCTGGATATACTCAGACACAGGAGACCATAGGCCTCATCCCTCCTGTTGTGCCATTTAATCTTTTCTATAGCTGCATTGGGTTTTGCTTCTATTTCCATAGTCACTCTATAGAGGTATTTCGCTCTCAAAAGTATCTCCATCTCTGCTTTCCATTCAAAGAAATTAAATGGAGTCAAGATGATCTTCTAAGATTGATCCATAGCTCAGAAATTGTCTCGTCAGTCAGCAGAATGCTCCCATTCAATGATGTCAAACCTGTAAAACAAATTGGAAGGAGATAAATAGATCTACAAAGGCTCTAATACCATTTGGAAATTGAACCCAGGTGTTAGAACAATTACACTCACAACAATTGCCAATTACACATGCAAATTACTCACAAAAGAGACTGAATATGGAGCTGAACACTAAACTGTATTGAATAAGTGTACAATAGCCAACCCTGTGAAGTCATAGGCTACCATAATAAATAATTACATGATGGATTCAAATGCATGAAGATGCCATTCGAATCTAGTCAAAACCAGGCTTACTAAATCTAATCAAATCCCCCATAGGTGCATAAAGCAGTTTCCAAAACTGTCTAGGAGCTCATGAATTGGAAAAATAAATTAGGAAAGCCAATAGTTGGTGGAAGGACAACTCATACATTCTTTTCATAGGAGAAAAGAGTGGAGGATGTGGAGGACAAAAAACAAGTCAACTTCACCTAGTCAAACTTTCCCAATTGCCTTAAAACACTGAAAAAACAAACATGCACTAGGGAGGCCAAGAATAAAGCATATTTGATTCTAGGAGGTTTCCCAAGCACTCCATGACTCAAAATTAGCAAGTTTTACCACTATGGACGTGTGGAGGACAACTTGTATAAGGTGGAATTTGGAAACTAGGAAAATAAGATAAAAATTGGATTAATTAATGTCTAAGGTAGCTAACTATGGGTTGATTATTCCAACATTTTCAATTTATTTATTTTGTACAAAATAATGTCAATAAGGATGCAATTTTTTTGCTTGAATTCTTTGGATTAATGGAATACGATAATCATGATATTTTCTTGATGGGGTTTAACCAGTTAGTGTCACAAATACCTAATAATGTTTGTTCAAAAATTAGTGCAATTCAAGGTGGAAGTTTTTTATGGGACTATCAAGAACTTATATGGAATTAAATTGGTCAATAATTTCATAGTGGCCTTTATTTAAACACTTCTCCATAAAATGAGAGCTAATAATTTATTAGGATCCTAACTCAATCCATTTGAGAGTGTGTGTAATATCTATTGTCCTAAATATCATATATAATTCCTTGAAATCCATGGTGACTAGCCCCGATGTGTATATCCATTATGGCCCCCAAAACTACAACCACCCAAATATATAAAAATCATATGTGTTTTGAGATGATATTCTCCCAATTAGAGTTTCACATTTTCATGTCTACCTCCACATTTCATCATATATCCATTATTTATCATAATTAGAAATTTTTGAATCAATTGTAAATAGTAATGGGATTCTTCAGCTACATTCCTATGAAAAGAATTATAGGTGTTTTCACTATCAACAAAAAAAAATTGATGCTTGATGTATGAAAGAAGTTTTAACGTTTAAGGATAAAGAATTCTAGATAAAGCATGGAGGGATATTAGGGGTATTCTTGATGAAATTTGGGATCCACTTTTGTTGGCATGCTAGTAATTTTTTTATAGCTTTGTGTCAAGGGTATAGTCTATGCTTACATCTTATAGATGGAGGGAGAAGGTGACATGAATTTTAAATATTTTATGTTCTTCACATTTATGAATACAGCCATTCTTCCCATCATAATTATAGTAGAGTCTAGGTCTTTTATGCTCTACCCTTTCTATTGGAAACAACCATTGGACTTTTAGGGGTTGAGCATGCCAGGTGTTTGAGAGAGTGTCTTTTGAACGGTGAGTGTAAGGAACGAAACAAGGTCTTTTGTCTTGTGAAATGATTAATATCTCTACTTATTGATCTTTATAAGAAGATCCCAACTATGTAGATGGTTTTTCCATTCTAACTTGTTCTCTACTATATCTTCCCTGTGGTCACTACTGAAGCATTATTTATAAAAAAAATATTAAATCTCTTTATACATATTACAAAAGGTTGTGACCGATTTGAATACTAAGTTTTTTTTTGGTGCAACTTGGTCAATCATCCCAAATAATGAATATCTTTTTGAAAGGAAACATAAATGAAATTAACAAACTAACTTGATGATATGTATACTCATATTCTTTTTTATGACATTCCAACAATTGGAATCATTCCAGGTCTAATTACAACACCGCCACTTCGGTTTCGTCATGTCATTAGTAATTCCACGAAGCATTAAATATTGTTCCATTTGGGTGACCCAACAAGAGAGGTTAGAGCCATCAAAATCATTCATGTGCACCTTAGGAAATACATTATAGTTATTATTAGTGAAGGGTTGTTTATGGATGTGAGGACCTGAAAGGGGTTGTTTATGGTACAAATATCTCACCTTTGAATATTCCTGAATAGGTATCTCTATGTATGGTTCATTCCATTGGTTATAAAAAATGAGGAAGTAAGATGTTAGCCAACTGATTTGGTATTTCATACTCACCAGATGGGCCAATGAATTTTGCGGGGATGTGATTGGGTCCTTGATTGTGGAAAAATATTAATCCTATTGAATAGTAGTGTCTATGATATTTTCTTGAAGAGTGGAGTACTAAACATCTAGGTTATCAAACTGCTCATTGAACTACATGGTGTTTGAGTGGGTTGTCATGGTTTCCATGGGTTATCCCAAAAATATTACCAAGGAGTGACACTATTGTTATTAGTTTATCACAAGGATTCTGATGAGGTAGATCATCCACAATGGTTTGGTCATTTCCACCAAAAAATATTATTAGAGATTTGTACCATAGTGATTAGTACCAAACAAGGAGTCTTTAGTGATACGTATCCTATAAGTGATAGATGGGATCTAGAATTTATTTTTATTTATTTATTCTACTAGGATTAGTAATTGTACTACCAAACTACCCAAATACTAGAGAGTAATATTCTCATGTGTTGTGCTTGAGGAAATTGTAGCAACAAGATTGTTAATTAGATGATACAAAGTTAATTTTTAGTATCATAGAAATTCCATTATACCTATGGGTAGAAGGAAGGAAAATTTCATAGATAAGTCTTATTTTATATAGTAATACTCAAAGGGTACCAAAAAGGGTTACACGGGTTTCCAACAAGGTGATTCCACTTGTATTTCATTCATGTATTCATCCCCATCCATATACACTTTTATATGTTCAATAGTAGATATTTGTGTTATTTAAAAATGTCATAACACGTCTCTAACCTTTAAAAAATTTTAAAATTTGGGTATGCTCTTTTACCAAAGAACTTTCTATGAAAATAAGACTTGTAATCTACTAAATCCTAAAATTACAGAGAAAAATAATAGAAAGTGATATAATACTAGAGATAAATAGAAAATACAAGAGAGAGACATATAGAACCTAAGAAAGAAACCATGTATTATTTATTTACAAAATAGAGAGAAATATTCACTTGCCTCTTAGAGGGGTAAACCTCTTATGATTAGAGCTCCACATACAATAATAATAGTGGATCACATTACATAACTTTCTACTATATACATTGTGTATCAATAGAAAAATCCATAAGTACATATTGTCCTACTATATAATAGGGATGGATACCTAGTGGATCTTAATCAATAAAGAGATCCTTTAACATTGAGTAACTACCAACTAATTATCTAATAGGAATTATTCAAAGGAAATGGTCTAGTACGTCATTAAAGTACTCCTGGGTATCCTCAAAGTAGAGGGTTTAGGGTAGGAACCTAACATATCAAGGACACATTTTTTTCATATAAAATTCATTTTGGGAATTTATTCGACCATTAAAAATCTTAATCTATGATCATAGGTTACCTTTCCATTTCAATTATCAAAAATGAATGAGAAACACTTGAAAAATGTGCTAGAACAGCTAGGCCTGCAAACCTATAACATCCAAGTTGTAAAACCATTCTAATCCAATCAAAGAGATCGGTACTCATTGATATTCACCTAGATAAATCATTACCCATTAATAATAAATAATCTCATTTGTGTCAATATCCTCCATAAAAAGGGGAAACTTCTATTGAATATGAGTCCTGGTGAGCCACTTTCCCAAGTGAAGGAATTTCCCTACTTTGACAACCCGATAGAGTTGTATTTTATATCAATGGATACCATTCATATTGTTGTCCATGATCCATTCCAATATATCCTACTCAATAAATTTATGGTTTTGTTCTATAGGGACCAAGTTCTAGGATGCCTTTGAGGTTTCCAATAGAGGTGGAAAATATGGTTGAAACAACTCCACATTAGATTCATGGTGCAAGCCAAGGAAATGTGGAATACTCAATTAAAAATAATTATCACCAAAAACATTGGTGGTGGTGTGGAAATTGAACCTAGTGATAGATTAATTTTACTCACAACAATTAACAATTGATCATGCAAAATCACTCACAAAAGAGACTGAAATTGGAGCTGAACACTAAACTGTATTAAATTAGTGTACAATAGCCAACCCTGTAACATAATAGGTTTTTGAATAAATAACATACATCAGGGATTCAAATTCATGAGGAGCAATTCGAATCTAGCATAAAGCAGGCTTACTAAAAATAAGCAAATCCCCCATAGGTGTAAAAAGTTGATCCCAAATCTGTCATGGAGCTCACGAATTGGAAAAATGGCTTAGGAAAGCTAAAGAGTGGTAGAATGGCAGCTCATACATGCTTTTTCATGGAGAAAAGAGTGGAGGATGAAGAGGACAAAAAACTAGTTCACCTCACCTAGTCTAGCTTTTCCATTTGCCTTAAAACACTGAAAAAACAGGGAATAAATCAGAAAAAGCAGAAGGGCACCTAAGAGGCCAGGAATAAAGTAGATTTGATTCCTTGGGATTTCCCATGCACTACATGAGTCAAATAAGGCAAGTTTGACCACTATGGATAGGTAATAGACAACCTGCACAAGGTGGGACACATGAACTAGGCTAATAAGACAGAAATAATTAAATTAATGTCTAAATGGGTAAACCATGGGTTGATTATTCTAACACCCCCCCTTAATCCTGACTTATGAGTAATATATTAGAAAATTATAGGGCCTAGTAACAAGGCTTAGTCACCCTTTACATACTGCATGTCCATTTAAAACAAGGAAAGAGGCAAAACCAACTTGGGAAAATCGTCCCTTAAACATGGACTGTAAAACAAAATTGTAGAATCTTGTCTTCACTCATGCTTCACAGCATGATCAGAAATCCCCAACAGTGATTTGAGATTTCTGAAGGTCTTCTCACAAAATTCTTTGGTGAAGATATCAGCCACTTGTTCTGAAGATGAACAGAAGAGTAGGTGAATGGTGCCATCATGCACAAGTTCTCTGATGTAGTGCATATGGATATCAATGTGTCTGGTTCTCTGCTTCTGAACTAGATCTTTGCAGATTCGAATGGTACTCTGGTTATCATATTAGATGGTAGTTGAGTACTTTGGTTCGAAGCCACACTCTCCAAGTAAACCCTGCAACCATAAACATTGAGTTGCTGCATTAACAACTCCTCTGTACTCTGCTTCTGTAGATGAGAGTGCAATGGCACTCTGTTTCTTGCTTGACCAGCTGATTGGCCCTTCTGCAAGCATGAACACATATCCTAATGTGGACTTTCTATCTGTGCTATCACCTACCCAATCACTGTCAGTAAATCCAATCAAATCAAGATCATATTTTGCTTTATAGAATATCCCATGTGTCCTTGTTCCCTGAACAAAGTTAAGGATCCTTTTGGCTGCTTTCCAATGGATCTCTTGAGGCTGATCCATGAATATAGAAGCCACACTTACTGCATAACAAATATCAGGTATATTATGTGTCAAATACAACAAACATCCAATCAATTGCCTATACAGTGTATTGTTTACCATACGTGAAGAATCAGCTTCACTCTTGAAAGGAAAGGAGTTTTGCTTGCTTTGCAATCCTTCATTCTGAATTTGTTCAGCAAGTCCAAGGCATATTTGGACTGGTGCACCTTGATTCCATATTTGGTTTGAGCAATATCAAGCCCCAAAAATTGACTTAAGAGCCCCAAATTTGTCATGGAGAAGGCTTGGTTCATAGCTCCTTTTAAGGAAGCAATCTCAGCCTTTGAGTTTCCTGTAAGGAGGAGGTCATAAACATATAACACAATGATCATTAATGAACCATTAACTAACTTCAAATAGACATTTGGATCTTATTTTCACTGAACAAAATTCAGTGATAGAAAGAAGCTATCGATCTTGGCATACCAAGCCCCGGGGGCTTGCTTTAGCCCATACAATGACTTTCTCAACCTGCACACAAGAGAAGGGTTAGTAGCAAAACATTGAGGCTGTTGCATATATATCTCTTCAGTGAGATCTCCATTCAAGAAGGAAAATTTTACATCCATGTGATGTACCTCCCATTTCCTTGAGGCTGCAATGGCTAAGGCTAGCCTGATGGAATCCATCTTTGCCACTGGGGAAAAGGTCTCATTGTAATCTATGCCATGAACCTGTGAGTAGCCCTTGGCTACCAATCTGGAATTTTACTTCAGTGGTGAATCATCAGCATCAAATTTTTTCTTATAGACACACTTACACTGTACTAGTTTTCTCCCTGGGGGAAGATCCACTGGCTCCCATGTGTTGCTCTTCTGGAGTGAGCTGAACTCCTCCTTCATGGCTTTTTTCCATCTTGGATCTCCTGCTGCTTCTTCATATGTTTGAGGATCAGAATCCACCATCAAATATCATTTTTCAGAAAACATAGGATCCTTCATGCACAGACCACTCTCAAACTGAGATCTAGTCCTTCTTGGGTCATTGGGATCCCCAGCTAGCTCTCCTGCTGCATGTAGTGTCTTGGATGCCCATTTTGGCCTTGTAGGGATATTAGGGTCTGAAATAAACTCATATCCATCAGAAAAATCAGAATCAGCATGTTCAACAAACTCTTTACTTACTTCTTGAGGTTCAGGTGGTGAAGAGGCTTCACCAATTTCCACTGCTGCAAGGGGTTCTTCTTCAAACTGAACACACCTTTCAATGAAGGCTTTGTTTGTGCTCAAATTTATCAAATTGTACCCTTTTGAATCTTTATAGTATCCAACAAAAAGGCACTCTTGGCTTTGGGGCTGCAAATCCTTCCTCTTCTCTGTTGGAATTCTAGCCCAAGCCTTTGAGCCAAAAATCCTGAAATGGGTCACATCTGGCTTGTGCCCACTCCATGCTTCGAAGGGAGTCATGCCATCAAGCTGTTTGTGAGGAACCCTATTCTGAATATAGGATGTATAGTTGATAGCTTTGTCTCAGTACTTTGGTGGCAAAGTTTTGGCCTCCATCATGCATGTTGCCATCTCCTTCAGTGATCTGTTCTTCCTCTCAGCAACACCATTTTGCTATGGTGTGTAAGGGATAGAATGCTACATCTGAACACCTACATCTGCACAATAATTAATAAACTCAGACTTGACATACTCACCACCATTGTCAGATCTAAGGGCCTTGAGTTTCCTTCCAGACTGGTTTTCAACCAAAGCCTTAAAGACTTTGAATAGGCCAAAAACTTCAGACTTGTGTTTCAGGAAGTGAACCCAGCAATACCTGGAAAAGTCATCAATGAAAGTCAATGCATATTTGGCCTAACTCATGGAAATATGAGGGAATGGGCCAGAAACATCACTGTGGATCAGCTCGAGGGGTGCAGAGGTTCTCTCATGACTAGCTCTCTCAAATTTGTGCTCTGGGGGTTTTCCTAGGATACAACCTTGGCAGACTCCTTTGGAAAATTTTATCTTGGGAAACCCTATGACCATCTCTTTTTCACTAAGATCAGAAAGATATTTGTAGTTTAGGTGGCCAAATCTTTCATGCCAAATCTTGCTTGCTTCATTAGCATGAATCAGAAGAGCAGAGGGGTTTGAGTAAGGTAGGAAGTGTGAGAACATGTATACCTTTTGAGCATGATTCGCAACTCCTTTTGCAATGACTCTACTAGTTGCGATCTTTGTGATCTCAACTTCATCAGGTGAGAATATGAATTTCTTAGGAGACCCAGTGTGGGTCATCTGGTCCACTGATAGGAGGTTGGAGGCAAGACCAGACACATACAACACATTGCTGAACTGACCATGATCAAGATATATCCTTCCTTTACCCAAACTTTCAGTGAGAGAGTCATCTCCCGGTACTATATATGGTCCTTTCGACTTGTCCAGTGAGGAGAATGCCTCCTTAGTCGAAACCATGTGTCTTGAAGCTCCAGAATCAATGATAAAACTAGGTGAGCTTGATGTGCCAGCAACCAATGCATGAACTCTCTCTTTGTCATCTAAACTTGATCCTCCTTCTCTCTTCTTTGAGCTGTCTGGAAGGGAGATGCCATTCTTCTCCAGGAGTTGGGTCAGCATATCAATTTGCTTTTTCATATAAGATATTTTAGATTGATTTCCCTTATTGTAGTATGCGCACTTGTTCATTTCACCTTTGTTTTTCTTCTTCTGGTAGTTCTTCTTGGGACCTTGTGGATCCTCCAGAGACTGTTTCTTGTCTCTCTTTTGCTCAGGTGGCTTTTTAGCTTTCTTTTTTCCTTTTGAATCCACCTTCGAATCTCCAACAATCAAAGCTTGATCTTTGGATGGTTTGATGGTGCCCATCATCACCAGCTTGTCCTGTTCTTGTGTGAGAGATTCCATGAAATCTGGAAGGCTAGGCATCTTCCAGGTTCGAGCTGTCAGTTTTGTGGCATAGAAGGTTGAAACAAACACTGAATAGTCAGGGCCTAGCTTTGAGAGGATGGCCAGGATGAGCTGATCATCTTTCTTTTCGATCCCACACTGTTTCAGCTACAAAACTAGTGCTTTGAACTTGGAGAAATATAGCTGCAGGGATTCAAAGCTATTTGGACTCAGAGAAATCAGCTCATTTTTGATTTGATGTCCCCTCATCTCATTTGTCTTTCCAAAAAGATCATAAATCTTCTCCCATACTTCATTCAGTGATGTCAATCCATCAATATGGAAAAGGAGGTCTCTGGAAATACTCAGACACAGGAGGCCATAAGCCTCATCCCTCCTGTTGTGCCATTTTATCTTCTCTGCAGCTGCATTGGGCTCTGCTTCTGTTTCCATAGTCACCTTGTAGAGGCCTTTCATTCTCAACAGTATCTCCATCTCTGCTTTCCATTCAAAGAAATTGAAGGGAGTTAAGATAGTTTTCTGTGATTGATCCATAGCTTAGAAAATCTATCCCGACTGTCACTAGAAGGCTCCCAGTCACTAATGTTGAACCTGCAAAAAAATTTTGGAGGAGAGAAAACAATCTACAAGCTCTCTGATACCATGTGGAAATTGAACCCAGTGATAGATTAATTTTACTCACAACAATTAACAATTGATCATGCAAAATCACTCACAAAAGAGACTGAAATTGGAGCTGAACACTAAACTGTATTAAATCAGTGTACAATAGCCATCCCTGTAACATAATAGGTTTCTGAATAAATAACATACATCAGGGATTCGAATGCATGAGGAGCAATTCGAATCTATCATAAAGTAGGCTTACTAAAAATAAGCAAATCCCCCATAGGTGTAAAAAGCTGATCCCAAATCTATCATAGAGCTCATGAATTGGAAAAATGGCTTAGGCAAGATAAAGAGTGGTGGAATGGCAGATCATACATGCTTTTACATGGAGAAAAGAGTGGAGGATGAAGAGGACAAAAAACTAGTTCACCTCACCTAGTCTAGCTTTTCCATTTTCCTTAAAACACTGAAAAAGCAGGGAATAAAGAAAAAAAAGCAGAAGGGCACCTAGGAGGCCAGGAATAAAGTAGATTTGATTCCTTGGTGTTTCCCATGCGCTACATGAGTCAAATAAGGCAAGTTTGACCACTATGGATAGGTAATAGACAACTTGCACAAGGTGGGACACATGAACTAGGCTAATAAGACAGAAATAATTAAATTAATGCCTAAATGAGTAAACTATGGGTTGATTATTCTAACAGGTGGTGTAAGGTCCATATCATAATGGTCTCAGCTTCATGTGGGTACCTATGAGGTTCTCTTTCTACAAGTGCAACCATACCTTATCACCAAGTTGGAATTTGTGTGGAACTTGTGTTTATTATGTCATTAATTGTACTTTTGTATCTCTCGAAAATATGATGAACTTGCTGTTTGATGTATTGGATATGTTCAATAAATTTGGTTTCTCTATATTCCTTAGTATTAGAATGAGAGCACTCTTCCTATGTAAACAAAATTGATATACATATGTTAATTAGAGTTAATGGTTTGAACACCAAGGACAACTGAAAAATTATTTGGCCAAAATATATGTGAAGGTATCAATTGTATCCATGTTAAACATAAGGAATAATTTAACCCCATGTATGTGGATGGTTGTTTTTTTATATTCTTAGAATATCTACAATTATCCTATTAATTTCCTTTGTTTGGGGTCGTAAGAAATTCAATTTATTAAACTTGGTGTCCATTAGTGATCATAGGTTGGACCAAAAAGTACTTAAGTACCTACTATATCTATCTGAAATAATGTTTTATGGTAGTCCAAAATGAACACCAACATGCTCAAAGAAGAGCTTAGAAGTGGATTCTATTATGAGAATATTCTTGCAAGGTGCCTGAATTGTCATCTTAGAGAACCGATCAACAACCACAAATACATGGTCATATAGTATCTTAGTATAATAATCCACGGAATTTCCATTATGAGTGAGGGTTGATTCAATATCATAGTATAAACTATTTTCCTTAATCTAAAAGGATTTTTGCAGGATTGGTAGAATGAGGACTAGTTTCAAACTGATCTAGCATTTTAGATCCTTAAATGATCATTGTAGTGACTCAACTCAAACAAGATTGGATTTTATCCCACCCTTGGTCTCTTTGAATAGGGTAAAAGAGATATGAGATAACCCCAACATGAACATCTAGTATAATTAGGCAAATCCCAAGAATTTATGGAGCTATATCAATGTATTTGAGGTTGACCAATTGAAAATGACTTAGATCATAGATGAATCCACATGTGAACTATTCTAATCCATGATGTATTCCAAATATTAGATTCTATGCATGTTGAATGAGAACTTATCCATATTGTCATATAACTTGTGATGTCATAGGGTTCTCATAACTTATTAAATGGGTTGCCAATTCTTCACTTAAATTTTATTGAAGATGAGGATATCATCTAGATATATGAACACAATGAAAATTTTGAATGGCTACTCTATATCATCGATCATCCTAATAAACATTTTTGGGGCATTAGTTAAGTTGAAAGGAACAACCAACCATTTGAAAAGTACTCCTTCTTTGGACTTTAAAATTGTCTTCCATTTGAAAAGTGCTCCTTTAGTTCTCTTGAGTTGATCAAGATGATTATCAATATGCAATGTTGGATCTTGGTTATTTATTGTGATATTTTCAACATATTTTTTAATCAATCCAAAGTCACCATTACCTATCGCATTTCTAAACTATCACAATTGGGAACCCACATGGTGGGGATCTTGGTCAAATGTGGTCCTATTCAATTATCTATTGAATTTGGTGTTTTATTTATTCATTATCTAAAAGAGATCATATATATACTAGGTTATCAAGTATAGAATCACTAGGTGTCAAATCAATTGGATGGTTCTCCCAATAGTGTAAAGGAACCCCTATAGGTGAATAAAATATATCTCTATATTATTCAACTATCTTGTCCATGTTCTTCTATTGTGTAGAGACACACTAAACAGAGTCCCTAGTAATTGTGATTATATTTTGTTCTTTGTATGACTGAATCTTAAAGAGGAAAAATATCTTAGTTAAAGAGATTCCCTTCCTACATTACACTAAAATACAAGAGACTACAATAATAAAAACTACCTTTGGTAACTTAATAGTTCACCTTCCACAGTAACAATGAAAATATGGAGCCTATAACATAAATAACATGGTGGTTCTACATATATGATTGTCCTTAAAAAATCACAAACTGCAATAGGGGGACATCATACAGTATATCATCTATAGATATCTTGATGTTGTAGTGAAGGAGGCATTATTGACAAACAAATATGTAGCATACCTATCTTAACCAATCAATGTTGTATGGTTGGAAAAGGGGCATCATTTATGGCTTAAATATTTTGAATACCTCTACTGATATCAAGTTCTTATAATTGTTGTTTTCAATAATGAAATGTAGAAATTTTTTATCCAAAATAGATTGGGAACAAACAAATATGGTTTTTAACCCTCACTAGACATAAGGAGTTGGAACAAAGAAAGGACAATGCAAGCATTAAAATTTAAATAAATGAAAATAAAGGAAGAAAAACGAAATGGGAGAGAAGAAAGGTGGGAAATGGTGATGAAAGGATCCTTGGCCTTCCCATTACCCCCAACTCTACCTATATATTCTTTGATATCGAATAAAAAAAATTATTTTGGTGTAGAGGAGAGGATGTAGAGAAGAGGATGGCTACATAAAATGTTGGATGTCCTAGAGAGATAAAATTTTATTGTAACCATATAATTGTCCAAAATAAAGATTTAGTAAACATTCAAAGTTGGTTTTCTCATTTGGGTTTATAGGGTAAAATATTTATGTTCATTGTGATTAATGTTGAGACTATTGTTGTGGATTTAATTTTGTATGAGTGAATAGTTCACAGGAAGAATGCATTCTTTCTTCATTGTGAGAAATGTTATAAAGTGTAACAACAAAATGCAATTACTACCTTCTACAGTTGATGCAATGGAAATACTTAATAAATGAAGTTTTAGTTGTTATAACAACTAGCATCCACTCAAGTTCTTTCTGAATGGAATTTAATCAAGTTGTATTCCTTGTTGTAAAGGATGAAAATTAGTCAATCAATAATATTAAATTATCATATATGTATATGAGTGCAGACCCACTGGGAAGGAGTGGATCGACGAGAGATGAGGGTTCTAGAATCAGAGTTTCGAGACGATCAAAGGATGGTTTATGAGGTGGCTCCACCTAGCTAGTGAGGGGTCGATGCAATGGTGAATTAGGGAGGGGGTATATCCCCCTCCAAAACCTCCATAAAGAGTATGCTGTCACACTTGAAGGTCAACAATGTCTAGGGAGATGGATCAGGGGAGATCAGGGTCAAAGGTAGGGATGGGACCTGTTAGCACCCAGAATCGCACCCAAGGTTGTGGGAAGGCGAACCCCGAGGAAACAACAGAAATACTTTAAGAAAGAGACTTGGATTCTCCAATTCCAAAGAGAGATCTCTCACAGGTGTATAATAAGGCCAAACATAATGTCACAAGATGGGTATCAAATATTTGGTGGTTGGAAACAAAATGAAGATATATCAGGTTATGGAGTCAAAATACCAAGAAAACATAGCAGTTTGCATGGGAAAATGATTACAAGAGCGAGGTAGTGCTTTGGTCACGGTCATTGCATTTAGGGTCTGGTGAAAAAGTAGAACAATGATAGTCCACTGACATAGAGCATTGGTAGGATGAATTCTGTGCCAGTTTTGGAAGAAAAAATTTGGTGGATATTGAATACAATGGAAGGAGCATATGAGTATGAATTCCTAACCATTATACACTGTGTCTATGATATGAAGAACACATAACGCAAAGAAGCACTGGAAATAACATGCACATGAAGAAAAGAAATTTACAAACTGTAATTTAGAAACACACAGGATTCCTTGTAATGCATAAAAACGACATTGTCTCTGTATATTAATTCCAAAATATAATAAACACGATAGTCTTTATAGATTTAGAACCAGCCAACCCTTCTTTTCCTTTGTGGGATTCCTTTTATAGTGCTTCAGGACACCGAGATTAATATCCAAACGGGGCGAGAAGTTGGTTACAAGTCACAATCAAAATCCTAAGCAACTAGAATGTGTCATTCCCACCACGATTTACATGTATCAAACAAACATTATGCATCAAATACGCATGCTTAGCCCAAACGACAACACATCGCTTCTAGTTCTAAACTCGCTGGTATTGAAAAGGAATTCCTAGGCTACTTTTGGGTGGTTTATTGTTGATTGGGCCTGAACCATTTACCTCTCTGTCGAGTCTACAACGTGTCTTCCTTCTTTCCATTTGTGTTCATTCCGTGCTCAAAGGCACCTTTCTACATGGGATTAAGGATGGCAAGAAATTTTGTGTCCCTTTTGTGCTCAGCCTTCCTTACATCCCCCCTCTCTTGGTAACACTATTATACAAGGGGGTTTAAAGAAGTTATGCATAGATTTTGGTAGTAAAAAGCCTTTGAAGTGGCTTCTCATTCTTGTACTCTTTACCTCCCATGAGGAGGGTTCTCCTGCAGGAAATACGACAGGGTGTGTCTTCGACCTCCTCACCACCTCAAAAAAGGTTGGTAAGTGGAATTCACAAATGTGGTGATGAATAATTTGTACCCCCACCCCTCCAGTATGAGCATTTGCTCCTACAGGTAGCCGCTAAAAATTGTCATCATGTACCGAGGCTTTGGAGGCAACGACCACATCTAGAATTTTTTGGGGGACATCCATGGCACATGAAAACCCAGGTACAATGCCCGTGGGTGTATGGAATTCTATTAATATAGTAATTAATTCACTGGCCTCAAGAGGTCCATCTAATACGATGAGAATCCCTGTCACGATCTTGCTGATGCTGGAAATATCCTCTAATACAATGAAGGTCTCTTCCCTGATGGTTGGCACACCCTTGGTGAAATTATCATGGGAGCGTAGGGATGTGGAGCTATTCTCACCAACCAAAAACACACCTTGATAAAAAATACTTTATAACTAGACACCCACGACAGATCTCCTCTAGAACTCTCATAACTTTCGACAGACTGATATTCTAAGTTTCTCTTCCACACTCACTTAATCTCTGCTTTTCGGTGGCTCTGAAGTGTAGCATTTATATAGAGTTGGAGAACTAGACACGGTGATGACCCATCAGAATCCTTTCACACTTCTCTATTGACTCTCATGATGACAGCACTAGTGAGCACATGATCCTAGGACCCATTCTTCCCATTGGAGATCTAGTCACGTTGCCTTCTCCTTTACAGAATTTCATTATTGGCTGCAGAAAATACCTTTGGCATTATCCGACATTGTCGACCATCCAAATAAAGGAATATGGACTAGACATTTCTTTCCTTTTCATCCCTATTGATGATGGTATCATGACAATTTCCCTTGATCGCATCTTCTTGCTTCATGTCGAAGCTCTACCTCCCCTCTTCAATTTCAACCCTTCAGGATATTTTTCAGATTTCAGCATGCTTGATGCAGTGACCTTTGGACTTAGGAGGGACATTTATGTAGTGGATCCAACTCCCCTGCTACAGGAATGCTCTGATGGCATCGAGGCACTTTATTTCCCATCATTTCAGCCCTTCACTCATCTGCCTTGAGATTTCGTACTAACAGGGTCTTTTTGGAGCCAACAGACTGTACACAGAGCCATACATTTCACTTCTGAATTCTGTTGTCTACAACGTTTGATGAATACCATCATTTTGGACCTTTATATTTGAAAAATATTTTGATCTCAACCGCACACATGTCCTGCAATATCAATTTTCATGAATCCTTGCAACGATTTGTCCCGTGCATGTCTCATCAGTGGAGAGCATGCCCATGATAGATATTTCTTCAGGGAGATCTATACCATCAAATGTTTCCACTCTTTAACTTATTTCATAGATCAAGAATCTAGCAATTCAGCAGGAATTTCAATCTGGAGAAATCAATCTTGTCTGTAGATCTTCCCTCTATCAATCATGGCCTTTGGAACATGCGATCACTCTAACGCCATTTTGCGAGGATGTAAAGGCACTATTGATCACGCTTGTGGTATTCATGAAAACTTGTTTTGAACTCCGGTATTTCTCTTCCTTTGATCATCATCATAAAAGTGCTACCCTTTTAACATAATTTCTCGGCGACCCTACGACTGGACTCTCTATGCATTTTTTTGCTGTGGTCTCTCTGTCCTTCCCTTTTACCATCTCCTGCTGATTGAAAAACAGTGATAACAAGCGGCTCCAGCTAGATATTCTATCCTCCCTATGAGGTAGCAAATAAAAACGTATACCAAGTGCCAAATCCATTGGGAGGCTTTCCCAACTTCGCTACAATCTTTTAAAAATGCTCCAAAAGACCAAATTTAAGCCAAATGACAGAAACAATTTTTTTTGTTGGAAAAGTGGTGGAACCCCCCTGACTAGTAGGGTTTCCATTGGCTAAGAAACCATGAACTAGGGGCATCTCAGCCGTCAAAATCACCCGGGGATCGCACCTGACCTGGACCGCACCAACCCTTAACATGGTTGGATTTTTTGGTATCCAATGGGATTAGAACCGATAACCTTTCAGCTTAGGGGGTGCCTTAACCATACCCCACCACCAATTGTTCTACATCTCATGGAAAAAATTGAAAATCTAAGTTGACACTTAATAAAAATTGTTTAAAATGGAAATGCTCATCATGTCGAGCTTATTCACTCCTACCTACCTATCTAACAGACTTCTTCGCATGGTCAAGTAATTTCTAACTTCCAATGAATCCATCCAAGAAAATAGTCCTAGAAACCCCATTTCTTCTCACATGGTATGGAGAACACCACTAAAATACTTAATGATACCGATTTATAACAAAAAATTTGATCCTTACAATAAACATCTAGCCATACATTACCATTCTCCTGCTGCTCCATGTATTCAGCTACCGGATCATAGAAACCTGGTTGGATTCCTATTTATTCAGCCATCACTCGAAAGTGAAAAAAATATTCCAATTTCCATTCTTCCAACATCATGCAGAGGCGATGTCTCAAAAAAATTTGGGAGGTGTCTTCTTGGTCTTTTGTATCCATGGTATCAACTTCTTTGTGCAAGATTCCAGAACTCATGGCCTGATTTCTCACAGGCATTGTGAAAAAGGTAAGACTGAGTTCTCAATAGAACCAGGTATTTCTACTTCTCAGTGAACTTTCGAGTAAAAATATATTTCCATATAATCAGGGACACGACCATAAGGAACACTACAGAATCTAGATAAATATGTCTTCTTCCTATCTCGAGAAAATTGCTCAATAAATAATCCCCCATGCTTGCAATCGGGACGGTTTCCAAAGGAACCATGTACAGGGTGTTCTAGAAAATATTCAAATGAGTCACTGTGTTCTTGGTTCTGGGTCTTAGGAACCATAATTTCATCTTTCAAACTCGCTCCAGCATGAGCACAGTCATCCTCCTCAACGGGGCAGAGGAGGAAAAACACCCCCCCTTGATATGGGGTCCTTGGGCTCAAGAAGTATGAGGAGGTATTTATCTCAGCAACCTCATCTTTTTCTCTATTAAGTCTCATGCTTATAGGATCTCCAACTATTTCTCTAGGCATGTCGCCCCAGTAGTCATCCTCATATTCATCGTATATAGGAATGCTACAATCTCTTTCGAGGCCACCAGGGATGTAACTTGCAACAGGTTAATCGTAATTTCGAAATAAATGACTCATAAAACTACCCACCTTTCTACCCCCTAGTTGATATTATTTTCATATACTAGAGGAAAATGCAGGCTACCAAGGGAATTCCTCTTCTGTCTCATGCATCTCCACCTCGCCCAACGCCTTGCCGTTTTCATTAGTACCTCCCTAGTCTAGTTTCTTTCCTAACAACCTGAAATTTTCTTCGACGTCCAATGCATCAACAAAAATTCTCTGCAATGATGTTGATTTTATTTCCAATAGAAATAAAGACAAGTCTGGAGGAAAAATAGACACATAATGCAGGTTTTTCGCACCCTCCAAGGGCTGAATTTATTTGGGCATGTCATAATAGAAACTTGCGAACCTTTTGTTGAAACTTGACGTAGCTTCACTTTCGCGTTTCCTCATAGAATAAAACTCTAAGAGAACCTCATCTAATGACCTCTTTTCACCCAAAAAATATAGGAACATACAAGAAAACTCCTCCCATGTATTGATGGATTCCGACTGTAAATGCCTAAACCATTTTTTGACACAACCTTGCAAAGATTGGGAAAAATATCTCATACAAACATCCTCATGCTCTATCTCAAAAAGGTCAAGAAAATATTCAAAATATTGTAAATGTTTCTCAGCTACGAGTCCTTCAGATCCTCTGTCAAAATCAAGGAGCTATTTATAGTGCTTTGTAGGGAAATCATGAATGATCTGAGGAAGGAGAAGAGGCATGTATCGGCTTTAGGTATGAGGTGCAATGAAGTCTTGTGGAAAATATATTCTCTAAGAAATGACATCAAGGGGCCCATCAAGCTTCCTCTTACTGTGAAGGGTCTCAAGCAGAGGGTCTAGACCAACATCAGACATACAGGACAGAGAGATAATTTCTATTAGTAGGGAGGGATACATAGGCGTGAACTGAGGACTTTGCTTGGGGTGAAATAATCCATGCAATAGTATTCTAACAAACTTGAGAAAATAGAAAGGAATGTTTACAAGAAGAGCCAAGACGTTGTAGAGGAAGCTGAATCTTAAGTATCTCATTTTCTCTTCAAGCCTACCCATCCCTTCACAATGAATTTATGCACATTGTTGAAGCCTCCAATGCCCCCTTGGAAACTTAACTCTCAGTACTACGACATCGGTGGAGATGTTACGGTATTGGAAACATGGGTTTATAGAAGTATCCGAGTGAAAAATTCATTTTCTTCTGGATATCTCACCACCGTTCACCGTCGATAGTCTGGACTACAACCCTATCATCCTTGGTTTCAAGAGGCTTTGAACCTTCCTCCTTGTATCAATATTTTCGACTGCTGGTATTCCTAGTTGTTACGGAGAGAAATTCCTATGGCTTGGGGTACCACAACAGATAGACTTGACTCCAGAAATCAATATTTCCCAATGTGCAATAGAAATAAAATGTCTAACACTAAAGGATTAGACCTCGTACCTTATTCCGGACGGTTGAAGTAGATCCCCGTTGAGCTTTCCAATCTTCAGCTTGAATTGATATAGTACTTCATCAACAACAAGTAAACAATACAAGCATCCTATATATCATGGTGTTAGATCTATTCTAGCATATATAATCAATAATGTAAAAGCATTTGACATATTCCAATGGATACAATATTCAATCAAATACACATCATTGGACAAGGAAAGATAGTTCTTATTAATATAAATCAGAGATTACAAGATAGATACAACCTCTGACGGCACGTCTACGAATCAGAGAAACTAAATCCCCCACTTGGGCCTCCACCACCTCAATCCTCCATCTCTCGATAGCAAGCTCACTAGCAAAGGCAAGCTTGGGAAGAACACAACAGTGCTCCAAAGGGACAAAGGGATGCAGGCTCAAGTATAGTTCTAGCAACAATGGACTATAGTTTTGTTGCTTCAATCTCTCTATATGCCTTCAATGTACCAAGAGGTTCCTTATATAGCTTCACAAGGGATAATGAAGGGTCGAATCCGAGTGATCTCAAGGCATATGGAAGGCCAGGAGTCGAATGAGTCGGTTCCAAGTCAAGGAAAACTCCAAAAGGATTTGGACTTATGCACACATCCCGATGTACACGGTTATAGGATTCAAACCCGCATATGTACGCGGTTATCGGGGAAAAAGCCACATATATCATCTTTTATATAGTTTTTAGGGATGATCAAGGTGACATCAAAGGATAAAATATGGTCCATGGGGTCTAAAGAGTCTGCAACGGGACAGGGGAAGGCCATACAAAGTGTGATTCACCTAGAGTGGTGAAATCCGCTATAACAAATGCCCTCTAATGTGTGAGATCAGAGGGGTCATACAATGGCTGAAATACATTATAAGTCCATCCCAGAAGTGGAGTGATGAAGGATCCCAAATGGAAGACCAGCCACCCAATCAGCATAGTACAATGATACAACTTTGCATATAACTGTAAGTACATATAGCAGTCTCGGATACATAAGAGTACAATGGCCATGAATAGGCATAATACATGATATCACATATGTGGTCATCGCCATGTACAGTATACATAGATCAAAATCTCCATGATGAAGATATACAAAGGACCATGATCTCCAAAATGGCTGAAGATATACAATAGATCAAGATCTCCATAGTGGCTGGAAATGTCTGACATACACTGGAATCAAGTCACGAGAGCTGAAATCTCATGAACACTGGCACAATCAAGGAGGTAGCATATAAGAGATGCCACCACTCTGGAAGGTCTTCTACACAAAATGCTATGAGTACATGTCCTACTATGCGAATAGAGGTGTCGAGGTCGAACATAGTAGTCCATCATTTGATTACCGGTCATTGATGTATACTGTTAACAGACGCGAGATCACCCACCGATAATGAAAATGGGAATCAAGGTACTAGAGTGCAAACTAACAAGTGTGAATAAATGTGTTGAGGTTGAACACTTGAGAGAATCCATCGATCAGGGGACATTGATGTATTCCCAAGAAACTGTCGATGGCGAGAGAACCTGCCACTGATGATTGCAAGTCTCAAGGCACTCAAAAGGACTCTAGATTCCAATCCCAGAATAAATGATCTGAATTCGATGGGATGAAATCTGCCGGAAGGAGGGAATTAAGGAATCCCCCATCATCCAACATGAGGTACTCAACAAAGCTGTCTAATGTGGAAGGACTCGATCATAAAGTGCACGAACCGGTAACTGTACCGGGTATGTCCGACATGCAAAGTCAAGATAACTAAGGAATGGCCGACACATGTTTCAAATTCCTTCGAACAATAACATAATTGCGTATGGTGACTGAATGAAGGCAGCATAGACTCGATATACAAACTGGGACATCTCTGTGACACAGGAGGCATCAATAGAGGCTCCATAGGGACTAGAAGCTTAACCAATCGGTGGAGATAAACTTAGATAAACGAGTACAGCTCCTAAGTCAAACTATAACCCAACCAATGGATGTGATATACAGTGCTTTGTTCGAAGGCGACACGACTCGACAGCTGCCAAATATAACATCTTTCCTTGTCCAACTTTTTGGTTTTTTAATTTTTTTTGGACTTTTTTAGTTATTTGAAAATCTTGAAAAAAGAATAAACTAGCTTTATAGTTACAAACTAGGAGGATACGAGTGTCATCAAGGAAAACAAACTAGTTCCAAGCAGTGGAACATATCTATTCTCAATGCAAGGATACATGTGTAGGATATCGACACTCGGGGGAAAATCCCCTCCCGGTAAAAAGGGAATCAAGCTGCGAAGGATATAAAAATGGCTCTGCATGGCTAGACATGAGACAAGCTCGGGCTATATGGTTGAAACGCAATGTCAGGGGAGCCGGTATAAAGCTCAATAAGGCAGGAAAAGCTCATGATAATTCATTCACAACTTGACATAAGGGGAGTCCGGGGGGAAGCATTCCAGCATAAGATCAAGAGGAGTATGAGGCTCTTGCTAAATGTCATGGCAATACTATACAACAGACTCCCACACCCTAAAGGAGGAAACGTCGGCATGGGAACCAAATGCAAATAAGGCACTAACTAGGGTACACATGTAAGGTGAAGCTCTACCACTCACATCATGCCACTTCTATAGTAGCAAGAAGGTTCCGTGACATAATAGAGTGGGTTTGTACCTAAGGTCATGGTGACATGGTCATAAGGTCATGCAAAATGCAAATGGTGGTGAACCTAACCTATATGCCAGTATAGACATTATACCTGAGATCAGTACGAATGGGTCAATCCAAAGGCTGAAACAACACTGAAAACGGTCTTCTACATCACAAATTATGTCAGAAACGGTCCAAAATGGTTAGAAACTGTCAAAACTATAGGAAAGGGGGTAAAAATTTTCAAATATTTGAAATTTTTTCTATAAATAGTAAAAAATATAAATCATTTGAAACTTTTACCCATTGGAACTCTGATATTCAACTGCAAATTCCAGGAGATCCAGCCGGCGAAATTCACAACCGTTTCTTCCAGGTAGTTACTCATGCTCTCCTCATGCATTTCAATATAATTTTTGTTAATTTTCATGGTAAAATGAGGTAGTTCAGGCCATCTCTACATGAGCGCTATAGCCCATGTAGGTATCTAAGCTTTTTCCACGTATAGGGCTGGCTATATGCAGAAAAGGGGCTAGAAACCGTGTACATACGCGGCTGTTTGTAAAATAGTCGCGTATGATGCCGCGCAAGTGGATTTAAAATAATCTAATGGACAATTGCGTAATTTCTCATGCAGGATGGTACTAGAATGGAGAGAGCGCGAGCATGGTGAAGTAGAGGAAGCTGTAAGGGCTGACATAATGGCTCAACAAGCTCTAAGAAGATGCGGACTCTACAATTTTTGGTGCCTTGGTGGCTTGAGGGCCAAACCAAGATTGCTAGAGATGCTGGTAAACTATTGGGATCCAGACTCAGAGTCCTTCAGGATAGATGGGATGTCTCTCACTATAGAGGTGGAAGACATATACTTCATCACAGGTCTATCTAGACGAGGGGAGGTGGTGAACCTTCGTTCCCGAGGTGGGCCTAGTGGTGGGCTTACTATCGATGAGTACGTAGCTGTGTACTGCTACCCAGATACTAAGAAGGTGGGGAGTCAAGTCCCTACCAATGCTATACAGGTGCTGGGCCTAAAGGCCATACTACTGATGCTGGGCAGGATAGCAGGCTTAGCCTCACTCCATCAGGCCTCGCGGCCACTGATGTACTATGCGGTGGAGTGTATGAGACCAATGATATATGACTGGAGTAATACACTACTGAGTAACATGAAACACCATCTTAGTGAGTGTAAGGTAGGTAGGATACAAAACTTTGGGTTCAGCAGCATATTGAGCACATTTTTCTTCGAGCGTGTTCCAGGATTGAGCCCTAGAGTGGACGTTCCTCTCCACGGGGTTCAAGATCCGGCCCAATGATGTTGGGCAGATGCTATGCGTAGACTGGGGGGTGGTAGGGTGGCCAACCTCTATCCAGCTGACTTCTTTCCATGGTGGCGACGACAGATTGTTCCCATAGATGACTACCCCTATGGAGGGATAGATTTCCGAGGGGACCCGGACATGCCATTGCCACCAGGATCGGCATACAGAGAGATAGGTACCGAATCTCGATTCTCACTCTTTTTAATTTTTTTTTTGAGTTATTTCATTTTTTTTGTGTTTTCTTGATTATGTGAAATCAAAAAGACATGTTTTTGCATGACAACACATAGTGACATCTACCATTCATGTGTAGATGTAGGACCACGATGACTAGAGGGCTTCCCACATCATAGATGGAGGGGAAGAGGGGATGACATCACATGTGCGGATGTAGAGCGAATTCTCCAGGGTATTCATACAAAATTCGTGCGATTGACTCACAGGGTTCCCATGGCACAAGTCGAGGACTTGCCTGAGGCCATGCAGCGACAGGTGGTGGGTGTGCCACGCGCATGGGTGCAGTTATTCTGATGGATAGCTAGAGCCGTAGTGACGTATCATGATCACAACTCTCCCCCTCCACAGGATTAGACACCTAGGAGTATATATGTTTTGTACGACCATGTATTATGTGATGGAAGCTTTGAAAGCTCCACTTTTGTATATGACACTATGTATTACCACATTTTTGATATATATATAAAAAGTTTTATGGTGATCGGTTTATTTATTTACATGTGTAAAAATTTTTGTGATTAATTTATTATGAATGAAACAAATGCCAATCTAACACGTAGTTAGCATATGAGTCAGCAACTTGATTATCATTTCTTGGAATGTGTATATATGTAATACTGTCAAATTTTCGTTCTAACAATCTCACATGTAAGAATCTTCTCAATAACGTCGGATCTCTAACATGGTACAAACCATTGAGCTGTGACACTACTAACTCTGAATCAAGACGTACCTCAAGAGATAGAACGCCATGTGAAATGGCATCGTGTAGAAGCTCGATAATGGCACTATATTCAGCAACATTGTTGGAAGATGGCCATAGACATACACCTCCTGATGATAGTACCTGACCCATAGGAGTATAAATCACCCAAGAAGCAGAGGCTGAGTGTTGAGTGTGATGGCTTGCACCATCCGTGAATCCTATGTAGGTGAAAGATTCCATTGAAATCTGCCACAAGAAACAGAAACTAATCACAAACCCGATCACGATAAAAAAATACCTAACTATGCAAAGATGTACAATAGTATACAACAAGCAGCCTTGGCTAAAGATCATGCATAGTATTTTTTAAGATAGAGACCATTTCTAGGCTCTGCCAAAGCTGTGCCTTCATAATCGACTAACTCATAGGCACCCTTCTCTAAGACACACTTGACCACATAAGGACCACGCCACATAGGATTAAACTTCCCTGCCCCCAAGGGTTCTTTCGATTGATCCCACAAAAGGACCAAGTCTCCTTCACTAAACACTCTTGGATGGACAGACTTGTCATATTGGACCTTAACGCAACGCTTATTAACCTCTAGAGCCACCAAGGCATCTCGACGCTGCTCATCAAGCTGCTCAAGGTGGACCAAATGCTCCTCCAATGGTGAAGTGTCTGGTAAGAGTTCCATAGCTAGCTTCAACGAAGGAATCTCGCATTCAACTGACAATATCGACTCCACTCCATGCACAAGCTGATATGGAGAAAAACCAGTGGTAGTCTTAACCGCGGTTCGATATGCCCACAAAGCAGGGTACAACATAATATGCCAATTCGTCTTGCTCTGTGCGATGGTTCGTTGGAGAATGGACTTAAGTGATTTATTCACTGCTTCAACCTGTCCATTCACTTGGGGGTAGTAAGAAGAGGAGTGCTCTTGCTTATACCCTAACTTGGATGCCAACTCTTCCATCATATGGTTCTGAAAGTGTGAGCCATGGTCAGTGACAAGCTCTTTTGAAATCCCGAACCAAGTAATAATTTGGTTGAATATGAAGTGAGCGGCTGTCTCACCATCGGATTTTACTGTAGGAATTTCCTCAGCCCATTTCGTGAAATAATCTACAGCCACTATAATATGATGGTGTCCCCTAGTCGAAGTTGGGCTGCAATCCATAAAATCGAGCCCCCACTTGGTGAAGGGATTGGCGGTGATAATGGGATGTAACGAGGCAGGCTTCGAGCACATATTTCATGCAAACACCTAGCAAGGGTGGCACCTCTTGACCGTATCAACACAATCTTTAAAGATCGACGACCAGAAATAACCCGCTCTCAAAATCTTTTGAGCTGTAGAAAGCCCAGATAAATGACCACCACACGCCCCTCCGTGGCAATCATTCAACACAACCTTAGCCTCCTCATGAGTTAAACAATGTCGTAAAATGGAATCTACCCCACGACAGTACAAAGTATTGTCCACTATAAGATAGTTCTTAGAGACGTGACGTAATCGTCGTCGTTCATCTCGCGAGAGGTGAGTAGGGGTCCTCTGTGTTTGCAGATATACTATGATATCTCCATACCATGGGTCAAACGTTGTGATTAAGAAGATGTGTTCATCAACAAATGTATCTTCACAAACCGACTCCTCAGGCTCGCTCGAAAAATCCGATATAAGCTCTGCAAAAATCAACAATTTCTTCGACTCTGCCGAAACAAATTCGAGATCGAATTCTTGCAGGATGACAATCCATTTATTATACTTTCCCCCAATCATCCTTCGTGTGAGGATGAACTGAAATGGATTGACATGGGCCACAACCGAGGTCTGGAGAAGGAGTATATAATGTCTCAAACGCTGAACCACATGTACGGTCGCTAAATCAAGCTTCTCGACATGAGAATAACGAATCTCTGCGTCAATAAGGTTTTGGCTCAGATAATATATGACATGCTCCTGGAGCTCCTCATCCTCCTGAACCAATACCATACCAATCGTCTCTAAAGACGTGGCCACATATAATAATAAATCACGGCTATAATCCGAAGGAATAATCACCGGGGCCGATGCTAGGGCTCGCTTAAGAGCATCGAAGGACTCCTGGGCTCGCTCATCCCATTCGAAGGGAGTATCCTTCTTCAAGAGATGCATGAAGCCTCTAGTCAAATTGGCAAAATTGACCACAAATCTTCGCAATAAGTTTTCCATACCTTGCAAACACTGAAGATGATGACTATTCTTTGGGGGAGACAACTGAAGTATTGCCTCAACCTTTAAGGGATCGACTCTTATGCCCTCCTTTGAAACGATGAATCCTAATAAATGACCTGACTTTACACAAAATATGCACTTATGAGGATTTAATCGAACCGAATAGTGCCGACATCTTTCAAAGACCAATCTCAAGTGATATGAATGATGCATTCTCATACGAGAATGAGCAGCGAGGTCATCCAAAAATACTTCAATAATAGACTTGAGATCGTGGAAAATCAAGGTCATTGCCCGCTGAAATGTAGCTCTGGCATTTTTAAGGCCGAAAGGAATTTTTCGATATGAAAACATTCCCCAAGGACAAATAAATGTAGTCTTGTGTTGGTCCTCAGGTTTAATCTGGATCTGATTATACCCGGAAAAGCCATCCATAAAGGAGAACACCTCGCTACCCGCACACTCATCCAAAATCTGATCAATAAACGGTGTGGGGAAGTTATCCTTAGGAAAGGCACGATTTAAATCGCGGAAATAAGTGCATATTCGGATCGCTCCCTGCTTCTTATCCACCGGAACGGGGTTTGAAACCCACTCTGTCAAGGGAACGGGATAGATGAAACCGGATTTCAACAGCTTCTCTATCTCTGCTTTAATGGCGGGTGCTTTCCTAGGATTCACAGCGTGTAAACGTTGTTGAATAGGCTTAGCATTGGGGTAAGTCTTAATCTCATGTTCGACAATCCGAGGGTCAATACCTGGAATCTCATCATAAGACCAAGAAAAAATATCACAGAATTCCTTGAATAGCTCGATATATTCGAGAATCTCAGCTTGGGAACAATCTGCCCCAATATAGACATTCTCAATGGTGCCAGGATTTCGAGAGATGTTGATAGAAATCGTGGAAGATATGTTTGCCATGTTCCCATCAGCCATCTGACCAAGAGAGCTTAATGGAATCATGGGACTACCAACTCTCTGACTAAGAATCTCCCTATAATCCTCATGCTCCAAACGATCAAGCGGTGGAAGGAAATATGATCTATGGTGAAGTTCCACCCGTGGCGGCTCAACACCCAACATAGCCTCGATAATCGCTTCATCGGAAGGGAAAACCGTATCCAGGCAGTCGTGGGCATGAGAATACTGTACTACCCATGCAGGAAACACATAGGGGTCTTCCTCCTTCGTCCACGAAGAGGAAGAACAAGGCTCCACAACATCCATAATATTGGCTTGATAAGCTATCATGGTTGCAGGAAGTGGCACGTTGGTCTCGACAGGCTCACTTGAAATACTCAGTGTAGGGAGAATCCAAGGGTCTCCCATATGAGTCGTGCGAAAAGACACTGAGGTCGTAGAAGACGAAGCCTTATCGGAACTAGATCCTATCATGAGGACCGGTGTAGAACAACTAAAGCTCCCCATAAGGGATGGATACATGCCTACACCCACACTCCCAGTTGTCGGCTGAGAGTGTTCAACGACTGAAACTGAAGTTCCCGAAGATGCAGTAGCATGGGAATTCTTGAATGCCATTTGATCAATTGTTACAATCTTCTCGTTATGTGGAAAGCATACAACGTGAAACACAGAAGAAGAAACGGCTTGCATACTATACATCCAGTTCCGACCCAGCAAGAGATTGTAGTTGAGGGGTGCATCAACCACCTCAACCTCTATCGCAATGGTCTTCCCTCCCAAACGAACTTTAAGGGAAGGAATGATGTCGTGCGGCCTAAAATATCTCCCATCAAAAGCAGTTAACATAGTCACTGACTTCGATAACTTAGGAGAACCAAGACCCTTCCAATAAGAAAAATACATCACAGATGCAGTAGCGCCCTCATCAATCATAGTGCGCTTGACGATCATATTAAGACATTCTACATGTACCAAAAGCAACACATAGTAGGGAAAGTGAGGCTGATGACCTGCGGTTTCAAATTTGATCACTGAGGAAGAATCATCACCGTTCACACCAAGAGCAGAAAACAAATCCTTCCTTCCTGAAGGACAACTCTGAAGCACTTCCAATGCAGACATAGCACAAGGAGTATGGCCCAAATCCTCGACAACTAAATAATTCTGGGTGGCTCGGGCATTTGGATTATGCCCCGAGTGCTTAAGTACCCCCTTAGGAATGTGAGGTGCAGCTTTAGGTCTGTCCGCAGGTTTCTCAATGCGCAAAGGAGTTCCTGGTGGATCGGGTTCTTTGCCTGGGCTGGGTTGTGATGATCCATAATCTTTCGCACGAGTCACAACCTTGGCAGCACGGACCATGTTAATGCACCCACGAGCACTAGCTTCTGGTGGATCATTCTCACTAGATTGCTCCTGGGACTTTGAGTTCATATTCTGGTTATGGGGTAAAGGGTTCGTTAGCACAGCTGGGCCTTGTGCTAAGAGTCTCGAAGCTTCATCAATTCTAGGGCACAAGTAAGTGAGGTGATCATCCTTACATAGCTTGCAAGGGAACTTAACCTTACATTTCATTTGCTTGTCCCTACCAGCATTCTGACCGTTCTTGTCATGATTGGAAGCATTCTCATTATTATTCCCACCCTTTCGATTATTATTCTTACCCTTTTTCTTATTCCGTCTGAGTTGCTGGTTACCCTTTTGGTCCGATGATTGCACAGAAATTACACTCACCGTTTGGGCGAGTTGAGACGAAGCCGTAGCTTGTCCCGAAGCAGATTGGTTGAGCGACAATTGACTAACTTGTTTTGCAATCGAATCTACAGGTTTCGCACTTGCACAACCCACAATGCCATCGGCATGTGGCCCAGGTTTGACCTTGGGATCGAAACTAGAATGAGGAGCGTTGGGAATAATCTCATACAACAAACTGGACTGAGCATAAATCAAGTCCATTTCCTACGCCCTAAAGGTTTCTTGTTCCTCATTCTGCACTCCGGATGTGGAAACATCTTTCGCGATATATGGCAATAAAGACTTGAGGAACCACTCGAGAAGGAACTCCAATGGTATAAAGGCTTTAATTAATCTCTTCCGTCTACGCCACTCCTGAATATGATCATAAATATGGGTGGGTTTGTCTTGCTGAAATGTCGACAAGATTTCAATACCAATGTCATAGCGCACTAGTAGCTGGAAGTGATTAAGAAAAGTCATCACAAGATCGTCGAACAAGGTAAAGGCTCCCTTTGGTAACTCTATATACCATTTCGCCGCAGGCCCTGTGAGGGTGCATTGAAATAGTCACAAGCGGACTGAGTCCTAATGTAACGAATTCGAAGAGCACCAAAGGTGAAACATGGTAACGTGTTCGCTCGGATCCTCTCCCGGTTTGCCTTTGAAATTAGGTATGTCCGAAGGAAGCTTGGTAGGGACAGCCGGCCAAGCCGGGTCATGGGCCATGGGATCGTTCGTAAGTCTCGATAAGTCGGAAAGGGAGCTTAGAATGATGAGGTCGATGGAACGCTCCCTGGTTGACATAGGTTTGACCACCACCATGGCCTTGGCCATAGTGTCCTCCTCCTGTCTAACCTATATAAGGTGACGTGGAAGTACCATAGTAAGGTGGACCTTGACTAGTAGGAGCTACAAAGCCATAATTAGGAGAGTAAGCAGGTTGTTGATACCCGCCTCCGTAAGGTGAAGAAACCTGTCCATACTGCGGACCGTAATAAGGTCCATAGGTCGTCACATGTGATGTCCCATGGGACACTCTATAGGTAGGAAGATAAGCTCCAGAAGGAGGAAAATACATACCCGAAGTAGGTATATATGCCCCGGATGTAACAAGCTGACCACTAGAAGGGTGGATATAGCCTCCCGAGGCGACGGGTGGTATATAAAATTGAGACACAATCGGCGTAGTAACCGCAGTACGGACCTGACTCGTAGCCATATATTGACTTGAAGGACCACGTGGGTAAGGTGGAGGATGTACATTTGAAGAACTCGAAACCGAGGACAAAGGAATCTTCGTAATAAGATATGTACTTGCGCCTATTGTCACTCGTCTCGAACCTGGTATCCTAATCGGATTGCTAACCCTAGACCTAGGAGGGAGATGAGATGTAGCTTCCACCACTGGGATGGAAGGTGCAATGTGACTAGTAGTCCCAAACCTCTCCGCAAGGTAAGGAATGGGATTGCCCCCAGGCATAGTTCTAGGCTCGGAGTCGGATTCGACATGAAATGTCCAATCATGAATAGGAAAACTAGTCGTAGCATAACTACCGTAGCTAGTACTGGTGGGTGGAAAGTGAGTCTCGGCATCTTCCGACATTCCATACCAGTAATGTGGCAATGGGGAATTAGCCCTAGGGTGAGTAGGTATATCATGCAATGATCCTATCTGGGAAATCACAGGACTGAACTCAACTAGGTCAGGTGAAGGATCATATGTAGGAGTAAATTCCCCATTGTCAATACAAACGAGAGGAGGTGGCTCAGGAATAGTCTCTGAATGATCCTCCATGGTGTGTGAATCAGTGTGTGACATAGTCCACCTGGAATGTCTAGGTCCCTCTCCCAAAGGAGGAGGAGAAGTGGAAGGCGGAAGTCCTGCTAACCAACGAGAATGGCGCGGAACCGCACTCAAATCCAAAATGACTCAACAAAAAGAAAAGACTCTCTATTTACGTAGACCCTAGGCCAACTAGCGTGCACAGAGCAATCACTAATAAAATCTAAAGCCAAATGCAAGCAAATAAGGGCTGGATAAGTGAGCTCCCGAATGTGGCCGGTATGTCTCACCTAGGAGAGGCTTGAGAGGCCCTTGTCACCACAAGCGGAGGTACGTAACCAATTATTGTGGCCCTCAGCTTCAATGCGTAAAGCGACTGTGCTATCCGACCCCAACCTAGCCAGGACACATGCAGAGTAACCTCTACACGTACCCCCTCGATATCCTAGGTAAGGTCACTAAGGTCACCTCAATATAATCAAAGCTCAGGTGGACAGTCACAGGCGGGATTGACCGTATCGACAGGGTAGCAAATCCTGAAACTCTCGAAAGAGTCCCCAGATATGAATAAAATCCTGGCAATATCGCCGGTGCTACTCAGTTATGACTAGGGGTCATCCCAATCAATAACCGCTCACACTGCCTCGTGCTTGACTCCCGTTTGAGAGGAGGATCCTGAGAACAATGGTTATACCAAGGATTTCACACACTCCCTGGACAGACACCTAAATGTTGTTGTTTAGTGATCTTGGAGAATTAACTTACAATGAACTATTCCAAGATCCTAAAACCTAAGCTTGTTGGTGCACCCTAGAAAAGAAAAGAGTGTAATTAAGTTTAATTAGCGTTGATTTTAGTTGGCTTTATTACTCAAAAATAGGATATGGTTGTGCAACTAGTGGTGTTATGACGGAATAAGAAGTAAAAATGCACACTGTAACAATCAATGCAAATGAATTGTGTCCATGTAAATAGGGTATGCGTACTACGTGAAATGCACAATTTTTCTTCAAATGATGAATGCAAATTTCCTATATGAAGTCCTAACTAGTACTCCAAAGCAAATCTAGATCTAGTGCAAGTACAATGCAAAGTGCAAAATGCAATGCATTATGATAAGCAAATGTTTTTGGATTTTTTGAAAATATAAGAGATGCAAAAAGCAAAAGAATGATTCTACCACCCTTCGACTCTGCAAGCGCACATAGACAGCATTCAAGCAAAGCACTAAGGTAAAATAACTCTAATGCACTAATCTCAAACAAAAATCGAAAATGCCATGACAAGAAATTTGCTAAAAAAAAAAAATTAGGTGAAAAAAAATGTTTCCAGTCAGAACCAGAGGAAAAAACAGACTCAGGCAGTGCCAAAGGAGACTCAGCAACTAATAGCATTCACCCAGCAACCAATTAACTTCCACAAAAAGGGAAAAATTCAGGGTATACGTGACTGTTCGCAGTAAACCCGCGTGTATACGCAGAAATCCCAGAGGAAACCATGTGTATACGCGACTATAAATCAAAAACCCGCGTACAGGAAGAAAAGGTCCATAAAACAAGGCAAACAGATAGGCTGAGACCAACTTCACTCCAATCAGACTCTACCAGGCATACATGCCCCAAGACCCGACACAAAAACAAGAGAGAAAGAGCAATTCAAATACATTGAATGCCAAGAAAATCACTCCCAAAGGACAACTACTAGGAACTCCCCAGCGAAGTCGCCAATTCTGTTACGGAGAGAAATTCCTATGGCTTGGGGTACCACAACAGATAGACTTGACTCCAGAAATCAATCTTTCCCAATATGCAATAGAAATAAAATGTCTAACACTAAAGGATCAGACCTCGTACCTTATTCCGGACGATTGAAGTAGATCCCCATTGAGCTTTCCAATCTTCATCTTGAATTGATATAATACTTCCTCAACAACAAGTAAACAATACAAGCATACTATATATCATGGTGTTAGATCTATTCTAGCATATATAATCAATAATGTAAAAGCATTTGACATATTCCAATGGATACAATATTCAATCAAATACACATCATTGGACAAGGAAAGATAGTTCTTATTAATATAAATCAGAGATTACAAGATAGATACAACCTTTGATGGCACGTCTACGAATCGGAGAAACTGAATCCCCCACTTGGGCCTCCACCACCTCAATCCCCCATCTCTTGATAGCAAGCTCACTAGCAAAGGCAAGCTTGGGAAGAACACAACAGTGCTCCAAAGGGACAAAGGGATGCAGACTCAAGTATAGTTCTGGCAACAATGGACTATAGTTTCATTGCTTCAATCTCTCTATATGCCTTCAATGTACCAAGAGGTTCCTTATATAGCTTCACAAGGGATAATGAAGGGTCAAATCTAAGCGATCTCAAGGCATATGGAAGGCCAGGAGTCGAATGAGTCAGATCCAAGTCAAGGAAAACTCCAAAAGGATTTGGACTTATGCACACATCCCGATGTATGCGGTTATAGGAGTCAAACCCGCGTATGTACGCGGTTATCAGGGAAAAATCCACGTATATCATCTTTTATATAGTTTTTAGGGATGATCAAGGTAACATCAAAGGATAAAATATGGTCCATGGGGTCTAAATATTCTGCAGCGGGATAGGAAGGCCATACAAAGTGTGATTCACCTAGAGTGGTGAAATCCGCTATAACACTAGTGGAGACATTATTTTAGAAATTTTTTACATGGAGTCGCCAGGGAAAATGATACAACCTTTTCACATGCAAGGGTTCCTGTTTTCCTACAAAAACCTTTTACCATTATAATAATTCTCCTTCTTCCCAGGGATGATTTTCAATTTTTTCCCCAACAACGACGTCAGTTTGTTAGCACCCAGAATCGCACCCAAGGTTGTGGGAAGGCGAACGCTGAGGAAACAACATAACCAATTTAGGAAAGGAAGCTGGCTTCTCCAATTCCAAAGAGGGATCTCTCACAGGTGTATAACAAGTAAAGACATAATGTCACAACATATTAAATTGATCACATAGATCTGTGGACAAACACACAACTCACATGATAGATCACACAATTTACTCAGTTATTGAATAATGAAACAATGCAAAAATGGCTTGCAACTGTGAATGCTTTTCATTAATCAAAGAGTAATTAGATAATAATTACAATGAAGTACAATGGCTTTAATAGTCACAAGCAATTCGAATCCACATAAGGAAATTCGAATTGATTAGACTCTACTTGACTATAGGTAACCAAGACCTTGTCTAAATCACTATCGGAGGACTCAATAGTTAACTGACCTTGTCTAAACCATAATTGGAGTTCATCGGAGTTCTAAAAACACAACTCAAGTGTTACATTTAGTGTTGACTAAGGCTAACTGACTGTGGTAGGTGAGAAATGCAGCCCTCCTAAGTGAAATCAAGTAAACCTAGTGCTAACTGAATGTAGAGGATTAGAACTGAATGTAATTGACTCCTAACTTAGATTGACTAGTCATCAACTGAACTGAACTGATCTTGGTTGGTTTCGGCACTGCTAATGGCTCCTAAATTGTAGGGATTGGTCTAGGAGGCTCCTAAACTGATGCAATTAAGTGCAATTAGTGGAAATAATTCTCAATTGGTGTTCCCCACACTTTAGTAACTGAAACATGTTCCCCAATTATGCCAAGTGGACCCAATGGTGCTAATGACTAAAAATAGACTGGATGGACTCCCGATTTAGACATGAATCCCGATTTAGACATATGACCAATTTGGACAAGGGAGGATTAATAATCCTAATGCCCCCCATGAATGCTAGCTTGGAAAATTTGTGGTCCTTGGTAACTAATACCATAGGTCACCCATTACATTAAGTAAAGTATAGTAACTGCTCAAAAAACAAGGTGCTGGGGAAAAAACCACATGGGAAAAAATCCCCCCCTCTAATTAAGAAGGTATAATCAAGATCAATTTGGTTCTTTTGTGCATAGGTATCCTAGGGCCTGGCATGTGAACCTCTCCATCATTATGTCTGGAGGAATCTTCCTCTTTGGAATAAGAATGATATGCTCAACTAAATCAGAAATATAGACAACTGTTGGATGAATACTGGACCCATGTAGAGCAATTGAATTCAACTAATAAGTGAGAAAAGGTTCTTGAGGATTCAAAACATGCTAGGAACACTCAAGAAACTGATATGTTTCATCCATGAACAGAAAACCATGAGTGGTAAGAACAGCCCCAAGTGTTAGGAGCAAGTGTCCAAGCGGATTCAGAAAATCTTCCTCTTTATAGATTCTGTGAGGAGACGAGCATGTGATCAATGATAGAGAAGCACTGGGACTATTGAGAGAAAATGATTGAGCTACATAGTTTGATATAGCTTCTAAAATATCTAATGAATCACATAATAAAATATCATCAACCTCATATGAGGAAACTAACACCAAATCCCCATCAACAGTTTTGAAGAGAAAGTGCAGTACTTGATTTTTCACACCAGAATTGGTGAGAGAAGCTACAAGCATGAATGAAAGATCTTGGATTTTAACATATGAACCAAATAATATCAGATCATAAATTAAATTATATCTAAATAGGTTCAAAACAGATCCAAAACTGTGAAATGGAATCAAATCCCCAGCAACAGTTTTGTAGGAGACTTGCGGTACTTGCTTCTTCACACCATTGATGAGAATAGATACAAGTAGTACTAAAATATTATGAATTTGATATATTAAACCAAGCAATATCATATCAGATCCAATAATTTTAATATCAGATTCAAATAAATGGTTAACCGAGATGGTGGATGCACAGCTTTCTTCTTCTTCAAAATTCTGAATTTTGATGCATGCAATCTTGCAGGAATTTGTTGGAAAAACTAGATCACGGGGAGTGAATGGATCACTCTGGAAATCTAATATTTCTTACAAAATATCCAAGTTATCACATATTTTTACACCAGCAACAACATTAGAGGGAGAAAAATCAAATTTATCTTCACTTTCGGAAGCAATTACTAGTAATTTTTGCACAAGATTCAAAGGAAAATCACTGATGAATGTTTGCATGGAAGTGCAACAGTATTTTTCTTCAATATCATAGTTTTGAGAGTGGAAGCTGATATTTTTAGATCAAGGATCCTTATGGTGTTGGATGTGCTCTCCAAAGTTCTATTATGATCCTCATCAATCATTCCAAAGGTTTTGTCCAATCTTATCCAGAGTTCCTGTGGATCTTTAATAGATCTACTGAGGTAGCGCAAGCTAGGAGAAAGAGGCAGTTTCATTATTTCAAAAGCTGCATCCTTTGCATTTAGCCAGTCATTTTCACTCTCAAAATACTTTCTACCGAATCCATCAGACACCCAATAGAGATCTTGTCTATTCAGAAATATAATCATCTTCATCTTCCATTAATAATAGTCTGAGGATCGAGTGAGAAGAGGAACTGATGAATTCATTTCGAAGTTGTACCTGCAAAACAAAAAAAAGGGCACCGTAAGGTCATACAGACTGCACTTTTGGAATTTTCTTCACACCCAGCTTAGTTAATCAAGCAAGCTTGATCAACAATTCCCTTGCTTGGGGTGTTAAGAGGTAAATTCTCCGCTTCTGGTGCAGTGCTAGAAGGAGCAATTTTGTCAAAAATTGATCCAGTAGGAGATCTAAGGAGGAGAAGTGCCTTGTCTACCAAGGGTTTTATACCATATTAAATTGAGCACATAGATATGTGGACAAACACACAACTCACATGATATATCACACAAGTTACTTAGTTATTGAAGAATGAAATAGTGCAAAAATGGCTTGCAGCTGTGAATGCTTTTCATTAATCAAAGAGTAATTAGATAATAATTACAATGAAGTATAATGGATTTAATAGCCATAAGCAATTTGAATCCACATGAGGAAATTCAAATTGATTAGACTCTACTTGACTATAGGTAACCAAGACCTTGTCTAAATCATTATCGGAGGACTTAATAGTTAACTGACCTTGTCTAAACCATAACTGAAGTTCATCGGAGTTATACAACACAACTCAAGTGTTACATTCAGTGTTGACTAAGGCTAACTGACAATGGTAGGTGAGTAATGCACCCCTCCTAAGTGCCGTCAAGTAAACCTAGTGCTAACTAAATGTAACCGACTCCTAACTTAGCTTGACTAGTCATCAACTGAACTGAACTGACCTTGGTTGGTTTCGGCACTGCCAGTGGCTCCTAAATTGTAGGGATTGGTCTAGAAGGCTCCTAAACTGATGTAATTAAGTGTAATCAGTGGCAACAATCCTCAATTAGTGTTCCCCACACTTTAGTAACTGAAACATGTGCCCCAATTAGGCCAAGTGGACCCAATGGTGCTAATGACTAAAAATAGACTGGATGGACTCCCGATTTAGAAATATGACCAATTTGGAGAAGGGAGGATTAATAATACTAACACAACATGGGTATCAAATATTTGGTGGTTGGAAACAAAATGAAGATATATCAGGATATGGAGTCAAAATACCAAGAAAACAGAGCAATTTGCATGGGAAAATAATTACAAGAGCAAGGTAGTGCTTCGATCATGGTCGTTGCATTTAGGGTCTGTTGAAAAAGTAGAACAATGACAGTCCACTGAGGTAGAGCATTGGTAGGATGAATTATGCACCATTTTTGGAAGAAATAATTTGGTGGATATTGAAGACAATGGAAGGAGCACAAGAGTATGAATTCCTGACCATTATACATTGTTTCTACGACATGAAGAACACATAACGTAAAGAAGCACTAGAAATAACATGCACATGAAGAAAATAAATCTACAGGCTATAATTTAGAAACACACAAAAATCCTTGTAATGCATATAAACGACATTCGTCTCTGTATATTAATTCCAAAATATCATAAACATGATAGTCTTTATAGATTTATAACCAACCAAACCTTTTTTCCCTTTGCGGGAGTCCTTTTATAGTGCTTCAAGCCCTCGGTATTAATATCGAAATAGGGCAATAAGCTAGTTCCAAGTCATGATCAAAATCATAACCAACTAGAACGTGGCATTCCCACCACGATTTACATGTATCAAACAAACATTATGGAGGAAATACACATGCTTGGTCCAAACGGCAGCGTGATGCTTTCAGTTGTAAACTCTCTGACCTTGAAGATGACATCTCTGGATGCTTTTGGGTGGTTTATTGCTGACTGGTTGTTATAGCGGATTTCACCACACTAGGTGAATCACACATGGTATGGACTTCCCCTATCCCGCTGCAGACTCATTATTCCCTATGGACCATTTATTGTCTTTTGATGTATCATTGACCATCCCTAAAAACATTAGAAAAATGATATACACGGCCTTTTCCCCGATAACCGCGTACATACGTGGATATTCCCTCTACAGTCGCATACATCAGGATGTGTGCATAATCCAAAACTGTTGGACCGTTCCTTGCCTTGAATCCGACTCATATGACTCCTGGCCTTCCATATGCCTTGAGATCGCACAGATTCGACCTTTCAGTATCACTTTGGAAAGCTATATAAGGAACCATTGAGACATTGAAAGCATAAGAGAGAATTGAGAGTACCGAAACTATAGTCCATTGTTGCGAGAACTATACTTGAGTCTGCATCCCTTTGTCCCTTTGGAGCACTGTTGTGTTCTTCCAAATCTTGCCTTTGTTAGTGAGCTTGCTATCGAAGTGATGGAGGATTGAGGTGGTGGAGGCCCAAGTGGGGGATTCAGTTTCTCCGGTTCGTAGACGTGCCGTCA
>LPNX010836042.1:471213-484048 GCA_001517045.1 Pseudotsuga menziesii
TCTCATAGTAGGACATGTACTCGTAGCAGTTTGTGTAGAAGACCTTCCAGATTGGTGGCATCCACTATATGCTACCTCCTTGATCGTGCCAGTGTTCATGAGATTTCAGCTCTCGTGACTTGTTCCAGTATATGTCAGATATTTCCAGCCACTATGGAGATCTTGATTTGTTATATATCTTCAGCCTATGTGGAGATCATTGTACTTTGTATATCTTCATCATGGAGATTCTGATCTATGTATATTGTACGTGGCGATGACCACATATGTTCTATCATGTTTCATGCCTATTCATGGCCATTGTACTCTTATGTATCCGGGACTGCTCTATGTACTTGCAGTTATATGCAGAGTTGTATTATGGTATTATGTTGATTGGGTGGCTAGTCTTCCATTTGGGTACCTTCATCACTTCACTTCTGGGATGGACTTATAATGTATTTCGGCCATCGTATAACCCCTCTGATCTCATACATTAGGGGGCATCTGTTATAGCGGATTTCACCACACTAGGTGAATCACACATGGTATGGCCTTCCCCTATCCTGCTGCAGACTCATTATTCCCTATGGATCATTTATTGTCTTTTGATGTATCATTGACCATCCCTAAAAACATTAGAAAAATGATATATGCAGCCTTTTCCCCGATAACCTCGTACATACGCGGATATTCCCTCTATAGTCGCGTACACCGGGATGTGTGCATAATCCAAAACTGTTGGACCATTCCTTGCCTTGAATCCGACTCATATGACTCCTGGCCTTCCATATGCCTTGATATCACACGGATTCGACCTTTCAGTATCACTTTGGAAAGCTATATAAGGAACCATTGAGACATTGAAAGCATAAGAGAGAATTGAGAGTACCGAAACTATAGTCCATTGTTGCCAAAACTATACTTGAGTCTGCATCCCTTTGTCCCTTTGGAGCACTGGTGTGTTCTTCCCAAGCTTGCCTTTGTTAGTGAGCTTGCTATCAGAGTGATGGAGGATTGAGGTGGTGGAGGCCCAAGTGGGGGATTCATTTTCTCCGGTTCGCAAACGTGCCGTCAGAGGTTGTCACTTGTAATCTCTGATTCATATTAATAGAAATATCTTTTCCTGTCCAGTAATGTGTATTTGAATGAATGTTGCATCCATTGGAATATGTCAAATGCTTATACATTATTGATTATATATTCTAGAATAGATCTAACACCATGAAATATAGTATGCTTGTATTGTTTACTTGTTGTTGAGGACGTGCTATAACAATTCAAGCTGAAGATTGGAAAGCTCAACGGGGATCTACTTCAACTGTCCGAAATAAGGTACAAGGTTCGATCCTTTAGTGTTAGATGTTTTTATTTCTATTGCATATTGGGAAAGATTGATTTCTGGAGTCTAGATGTCTGTTGTGGTACCCCAAGCCATAGGAATTTCTCTCCGTAACACTGGTCCCGAACCATTCACATCTATGTCAATTCTGCAACATGTATTCCTTCTTTCCAATTGTGTTCATTACATGCTCAAAGGAACCTTTCTACATGGGCTTAAGGATGGAAAGAAAGTTTGTGTCCCTCCCATGCTTAGCATTCCTTACAACTCCCCCCTCTCCATGTAACACTATTATATAAGTGGGTTTAAAGAAGTTCTACATTGCTTCTAGCAGTAATAAGCCTCTGAAGTGGCTTTTTATTCTTGTACTCTTTACCTCCCATGAGGAGGTTTCTCTTGCAGGAAATATAGAGGGGTGTGTCTTCGACCTCCTCACCACCTCAAAAAAAGTTGGAAAGTGGAATTCATAAAGGTGGCGATGAAGACTTTGGAACCCCACCCCTCTAGTATGAGCATTTGCTCCTATGGGTAGTCACTAAAAATGGTCATCACGTACTGAGGATTTGGAGGCAGCGACCACGTCTAGAGGTTTTGGGGGGACATCCATGGGACATGAAAACCTTGGTACAATGATCATGGGGGTATGGCCTTCTCTTAAGATAGTAATTCCTTCACCGGTCTCAGGAGGTCCATCTAATATGATGAACATCCTTGTCACGACCTTGCTGACGTCGGAAAGATCCTATAATACAATGAACGTCTCTTCCTCAATGGTTGACGCACCCTTCGTAAAATTATCATGGGAGCATAGGGGTGTAGAGCTATAATCACCAACCAACAACACACCTTCACAGAAAATATTTTCAAGCCAGATGGCCCTCACAGATATCCTCTAAAACTCTCAGAACTTTCAGTAGACTGACACTCTAAGTTTCTCTTCCACACTCACTTAATCTCTACTTTTCAGTGGCTCTAAAATGTAGCATTTATATAGAGCTGGAGAAATGGACATGGTGATGAACCATCAGAATCCTTACACACTTCTTTGTCGATTCTCATGATGACATCACGTGATCCTAGGACGCCTTCTTCCTACTGGAGATCTAGTCATGCCGCCTTATCTGTTGTGGCATTTCATTATTGGCTACAGAAAATACCTTTGGTGTTATCCCACATTGTCAACCATCCAGCTCAAGGAATATGGACTTCATATTTATTTCCTTTTTGTCCCTACTCATGTTGGTATCAGGGTAATTCCCCTTCATCGCATCTTCTCACTTCATGTGGAAGCTCTACCTCCCCTCTGCAATTTTGACCCTTTGGGGTATTGTATAGATTTCAACACGCTTGATGCAGTGACCTTTGGGCTTAGGAGGACATTTATATGGTGGATCCAAATCCCCTATTGCAGGAACACTTTGATGGCATCGAGGAAATTGATATTTCGTACTGATAGGGTCTTTTCGGAGCCAGTGGACCGTACACAAAGCCATACATTTCACTTATGAATTCTCTTGTTTGCGATGTTTGACGAATAACATAATTTTGGAACTTTAGATATGAAAAATCTTTTGATATCGACCGCACACATGTCTTGCAATATCAATTTTCTTGAATCCTTGCAATTATTTGTCTCGTGCATGTCTCATTAGCAGAGAGCATGCCCATTGCAGATATTTCTTCGGCGAGATCTATACCGTCAAATGTTTTCGCTCTTTAACTTATTTTGCAGATTGTTGGGCCTAGAAATTGCCCCTTTTTGACCACCCTTATCCACCTCTTTTTGCCTCATCCTACCCTATTGTGCATACTAAACAGACATTTTTCCCTCGCTTGGCCCCTCAAGTCACAAAGGTATGGTTAATCATTGTCTTATTTTATTAATGTTTAGGATTGTGGTAATCAAGGCTCTACATCTTAAAATATGCTAACATATGATGGTTTATAAAGGTATTTCGAGATATAGAGAATGCAAGTGTAGCGAGCCAAATATGCCAAGGGAAGGATGGACATTCATTGCTAAAGCTTATCGCCATCCATCCCATCATTTCCCAAAGAACACGTCCCAGTGTATTATTCCATGCGATCTATACAAGGGTAGCTGCAATAGATTACGATAGATTTGGAGGCAAGATGTTGGGCCTAGAAATGGCCCCATTTTGAACACCCTTTTCCACCTCTTTTTTCCTCATCCTACCCTATTGTGCATGCTAAACAGACGTTTTTCCCTCACTTGGCCCCTCAAGTCACAAAGGTATGGTTAATCATTGTCTTATTTTATTAATGCTTAGGATTGTGGTAATCAAGGCTCTACATTTTAAAATATGCTAACATATGATGGTTTATAAAGGTATTTCAAGATATAGAGAATGCAGGTGTAGCAGGATGAATATGCCAAGGGAAAGGGAAGGATGGATATTCATTGCTAAAGCTGATTTCCATCCATCCCATCATTTCCCAAAGAACATGGTCCCAGTGTATTATTCCATGCAAGATGTACAAGGGTAGCTGCAACAAATTGTGACATATTTGGAGGCAATATTGTGTCACTGCTCAAAAGTAGCTGTGATCTGCGGTATATCTTCTCAATCAATCAAGATCATTATTTCTGGGTTGAATAACAGCTTCCTTATATCTTCTATTCTCATCCTGCCATGACTGTAACAGTTATTGTAATTGATGCATCCTGAAGATCAGAGATCTTCATGGCCGCTCAATAATAGGGATAGGATGTTATGATTGAAATTGTATAAATATGGGGAGATATTCTGAGCTAGGGGTTGAATTTTTAACCAAATTATTGTATCAGCTGTGATTCGGATTACGTGATTCATCTTCCATCTCTAATACAAGGAGTTTGATTAAGATCTCAGTGTTTTAATGTGTGTTACTTCCAGCATCTATGTGTGAAGGTTGGGCCCGCCTTCCCACAGGGATTGCTGAGTTAATTAGGAATTATATTTATTCTGTTGTTTGATGTTGTCATAATTTCCTTTCCTCATAGTAAGCTGCAACAATTATTGATTTACAGTGCATTATTAATTGCATCTCTTGGAAAGCTGTAGTGGTATGGTGTGTTAGTCGACTGTATAGGTTAATTGTCTTTTATGCAATTGTGTGATAGCTATGACAGCTTTGTTCATCCCTAGTTCTTTTAATTTCTATTATGTAGATATTTTCAGTTCATTCCTTTGCTTCTATAGTTGCAGAACTTCATTCTCGTACCTTGAATTTCTAGAATAGCTGAATTCAATTCATACCCTTTGGATTTCTAGAATAATTTGTTCAAGAAAATTGGGTGAGTCATCAGATGGTTTGGAAATTAGGATTTCATTTTCTGCAAGAGTAATCTAGATGTGATTTCTTGAATCTTTCAATTCTAGATTAAGAATAGTAAAAGGTAATTGTGGTTGTATCCTTTAGAAAGTAAACTAGATTAAGTGGATTTTTGGGATGAGCGTAGCTGAGCAGAGAGTAGGATTATTTACTTACAACAACTCAGTGTTTAAAGCATATATAGTGCATATTATCCTTGAAATAAAAGACTTCCTTGGGTTGAAAATAAATATTGAACACTCTATATGTTAGCTTTAATTAACTTGCATATCGGGTGCCCAACATTTTGGCACCGTTGCCGGGGAGGATAAGTATTAGACACTATTGTAGTTGCATCTAGTATTGTCTCTATTTAGTTGGCTTCAATTATTTTTCGATTTGCATGTTTTTGGTTGCATGAATACAAGAAGGGTATAGCGTGATCATCTTATAAATCCTAGAACCCCACAGAACACTAACATTGTAGGTGACTGAGGTCCAGAATTGGGGAGAAGAACATTCATTGACGATCTAGTTGATAGAACCAATTCTTCTACCAAGGCTCGCTATCAGGAAACACCCATCAGAAAAATCCCTGCCAACCCTGGAGTGGCAGCATCAGGTTCTATAGTGGAGAACACATGAGGAGCTACAACACTCTCGAATATCCTTGTAGAGGAGGACAAAGTTAGTACTGCAGGATCAGCTGATCGGGATCTGATCTATCACATTAACAGGAAGTTTGTGACTGAAGAGGAGTGGACACAGTTCCATCATAAATTCATCGATCAATAGAAGAACAAAGAGGATAAAACAGAGGAAAATATGAGTAACAGGAACTAGTCTGAAGAGGAAGAGGCAATGGGAGAAAATCATCATCATGAAGGTAATTCCCTGCCTGAAGGGATGGTGGATACACTTCAGTTCCCGATTCAACAACTAGATGGGATAGCCCCCATGAAAAATATATCGCCATCGATGTTGCCCCTTTTTTTATGGAAAAGTGGCAGAGGATCCAGATGAATTTCTTTTCAAATTTGATATCCTCTGTCGCAGCTATGACTACACCACCAACTCCCAGAAGTTGAAACTCTTCCCTGCCACTCTGAAGGACAATGCATTACATTGGTTTATGAGCCTGGGAGGAGGAACTATCACAAATTGGGACAGGATGAAACAGGTGTTCCTGGAGAAATATCATGAGTATTGCAATACAAAGGATAAGAGAGAAGAACTGTTTAAAATGTTACAGAAGGATGATGAAAGTCTGGAATATTTTGTCGAGAGGCTTTTATATAATGTGTAGAGAGCTTGACAGACTAATATGGGGTTATATGTGCTCAAAATAATCCTACTTCATGGGATTATGGATGATATCCTAGATAAGTTAAACCTATTAGGAAAGGGGGATATCTCAAAGGAGTCTTTCAAGAAAATCATGGAACTATGCAAAAGGTACTCCAGGGGATCTTCTAAGAATAACAGGTGGGACAAACGGGACAAATTAGAACATAATTTCTTCGACAGAACTCAGAAGTCATATAATGGAGGAGCCACCCATGCAGAGATGGGAAATATCCTCAAAAATTTCAAAATAGAAATGATGAGCTCCATCTCCTCGGAAATAGATGTCCTGAAGGAAAAGTAGAAACAAGTAGTAGAGGATCTCACACTAGGTGTATTCTGCCCTAGATGTAGAAAGAACCACCCTCTAAAGGAGTGCCCTCTTGACAAGATAGAAGTATGTCATCTGTGTGAGCTGAACCATGACATAAAAGAATTCCTGTCACTACCTCAAGTGAAGGCCGTTCTACAGGAATCAACTTTAGAGGTGGAACCAGCCTACTTTATTGCACAAAAGAAGCCCTGACAGCCTCGAAATCAAGGTATGACTCTAAAATCATTTCCATTTTCGAATAACATGAATAATTGTAATAATATACAACATATGAATACATAATTCCCTTCATCTTATTCTAATACTCAATGGTACCCCTCTCAACCTTCAATGCAAAATTTTAACTCCTAGAACCCCTGGGCTCAACCACCACAACCACCGAACCAACCAAACTAACCAACCAAACTCTTGGTCTCCTGGATGGAGGAATTTCCATCCAGGGAACCAGTTTCCCCATAATCATCCCTCTCAACATCTTCCACATCAACCATTTTCTCAAAAGCCATACCCTCCTCAGTATCCTCAGCCTTATCAGCAGTCGCAGCTACAACTCCATAACAATGTTGTCCCCAATATGCCGATATGACCTCAGCTTCCTACTCAACCTAACCTTGACCCAAATAATAAAACAGTCCATCAGTTTGAGACTGTCAACATTCCTGCCTACTCCCTTAGCCCTGTACCTTGCAATGATATCCGCCTACGATTAGGAAAGGTAGTGGAGCCTTTGATCATCAAGGATGTTCCATCCTCTATTCATGAAGAAGGGATGAATCCACAATATTTATCCAAGGCAACGACCCCCATTATTGAAGATGTTGAACATTCTACTAATATGCCGGCTGAAACACAGAACGATACATCTATTGACACACAGCCTACCCAGCTGATTAGGGAACCACCGTACCATGAAAGATTAATGCTACCAAAGGTAGTGGGACAACCTCAGTTTAACCTCTTATGTGTAGAAATTCTAAATCCTTGATGGCATAAGGAATTTCATAAACTAGCTAAGGATCTAGGCACACAATTAACCTCACAGAGAATTGTAGAGAATTAGCATAATGAGAGAAGAAGAAGAATTAATGAACACACATTAATGAATAATCAATAAATGATAATTGATATTATTACATAGGTAATACATCCTTATAAAGGAAAAAGGATTTGCATGAAGACAACTCAATCTAGCTCATAAAAGCAGGCTTACTAATTATGATAAACCCCATAAAGCACTTTTCAATCTACCAAGCACCTCACGAGTTGGCAAAAGCATGAGTGAGTTGTCAAGGAGATGGAAATAACATGCTAATGGAGGAAAACTAATGGAGGATGGGTTGGAAACAAAAGATCCCAGTTTCCTAGTTGACTAGCTTTTATCTTATCCATAGAAAAGCAGGATAAAGCAAAAAAAGCAGAAAAAACAGAAAAAGCAGAAAAAGCAGAATCTGCTATAAGGTCATGTATACTAATTCTAGATGAACCCAGAATCAGGAATAAACCATTCCTAGGATATAGGTGGCATGCATTGACTTTAAGGTGCAAGTGGATGCCAACTAATTAAGCTAGTGGGTGAATAATTAATCAAGTAATGATTAATTATTTTATCCTAAGTGTATGGGTGGGTTTATTATATTCCAACACCCCCCTTTAAGCCTGACTTTATGATGATATTCCTGAACTAATTAGAAATATATATGCATATAGGGCCTAGCAATAAAGCTATGGTCACCCTTTTACAATTTTATGTTGTCCGAAGAAATGAGGAAAGAGGCAAAACCTCAAGGGGAAAATCCTCCCTCAAGAAAAGACATGAAAAACAATACCAAAAATGTTGAACTGCTGGTGTTGCTACTGCTCCAAACTAAATGCTGATGTCTGGAGGAATCTTCTTCTTGGGAAGAAGATAAGTTTGCTCACCTGGATCAAGGAAAGTTGCAGGATGGAACTTGGGACCATGTAGAACAACTGAAATCCAATGATGTGAAGGCAATACTGAAGGATCTTGAGACTTGTAATCAGCTCCAAGATGATGATATGAATTGAACTTCGAACCAGTAGAGATGAACTGAGCTCCAGATAGGTGAAATACTTGTTCAAGCGAATTTATCATGTCTCCATCTTCATTTACACAGAGAGGATGTGTGCAAGTGATCATGTAGGAACATAGAGAAGGCATGGGATCAAATACTGCGAATGCATGGGATCCATGGGTTGATCTAGCTTTCAAAGAATCCAAGAGATCACAAATAAACACAACAGTAGACTCATGGGAATATACTGGTAAGGAATCCTCTATGGTATAAGTATGAGAGGAGGAAAGATACTGATGTTCAAAATCTTCAAGGAGGCTTTGAGAATGAGTGCTAAGAACAAAGGAGGAGCTGCAAAAGCATATGGGATCAAGTATGGTAAGTGGAAAAACACTGGAAGGACTTGATTTGGCTAAGCAAACATCCTGGATGTCACTGGGTTGCGCACCATCAAGAAGAGAGGCATGAACAAGGTGTGAGAGGTCTGGCATATTGATCTCAGAATCCATGATATAAGACATAGAGAACAATGAATTTGTGAGTGAATCATCAATAGAAATAGCAGCTCCATTAGTCACTTCTTTTTCATCAACAACATCATGAGAAGATGAATCAAGATCTTCTACTTCAAGAGACACAGAAAAATATGGCTCTTCAATATTTTCTTCTTGATTGAAAGAGGAAGCATTCGAATCAAGGAGAGTAGTAGCAACAGGAACTGTATGAGAAACTTCTTCTTCATGATCAACTTCATCAGAGACTGTAGAGGTCGAGACATCTTGAGGGAGAGAAATCATTGGGGAGCTAGAGGAACTCTCCACATAGCTAGAAGGATCCTCATTGTCCTTTCCCAAAAATCTATCCAATGTTGTCCAGAGATCCTTTGGGGAATCAATAGAATCAATAAGGTAGCGCATGCATGGAGAGATAGATAGGCAAATAGCTCCAATTTCTCTGTCACAGTCATTCAACCAGTCACTTGGCTCTTCATAAGATTCTTCACCAACTCCAATAGATATCTCATAGAGACCTTGTCTATTTAGATATGAAATCATCTTTAGTTTCCACTCTAAATAGATTGTGAATGGATAAAGAAGAGGAACTGATACTCTTGAATCCATTCGAAGTTGAACCTGCAAAATAAACCTGAAAATCTGAAAAGGAGGATTAATTAATGAACTCTCAAAGATCTAATATCATGTAGAGATTTGATATCCTCAGCTCTAATTGCATGAAGAACTTGAACTTTGAGAACCTTAGCTCTGATACCATGTAGAAATTCTAAAGCCTTGATGGCATAAGGAATTTTATAAACTAGCTAAGGATCTAGGCACACAATTAACCTCACAGAGAATTGTAGAGAATTAGCATAATGAGAGAAGAAGAAGAATTAATGAACACACATTAATGAATGATCAATAAATGATAATTGATATTATTACATAGGTAATACATCCTTATAAAGGAAAAAGGAGTTGCATGAAGAAAACTCAAGCTAGCTCATAAAAGTAGGCTTACTAATTATGATAAACCCCATAAAGCACTTTCCAATCTACCAAGCACCTCACGAGTTGGCAAAAGCATGAGTGAGTTGTCAAGGAGATGGAAATAACATGCTAATGGAGGAAAACTAATGGAGGATGGGCTGGAAACAAAAGCTCCCAGTTTCCTAGTTGACTAGCTTTTATCTTATCCATAGAAAAGCAGGATAAAGCAGAAAAAGCAGAAAAATCAGAATCTGCTATAAGGTCCTGTATACTAATTCTAGATGAACCCAGAATCAGAAATAAATCATTCCTAGGATATAGGTGGCATGCATTGACTTTAAGGTGCAAGTGGATGCCAACTAATTAAGCTAGTGGGTGAATAATTAATCAAGTAATGATTAATTATTTTATCCTAAGTGTATGGGTGGGTTTATTATATCCCAACATTAGGAGAGTTAAAAAAATATTTATGTTAAAATTCCCCTCCTTCAGGCCCTTCAAGATGTACCAAGATGTACATCATCATTCCATTTTTTCAGGTATTTCTTGTTTTTGGGGTAGCGGGGTTCGTCAAAAGTATGCCGAGTGGGTACTCGTTGGATGCAGAATTTAATTCCGCATCCAACGAGCTCTACTGACTGAAATTTGAGTAAAAACATAGGGAGATATGTCAAAAATACAAACAAAAAAGTAGTTTTTTTCTTTTCTTCCTCCAAAATTAATAAATATTATTTTATTATTTTAACTATTATTTTATTAGTTCATTTTAGGAGGCCCATTTTGAGTTGAAATTTCCTCTAATGCATATCAGATGGTACCGAGATAAAGAACCTCACTCTATATCCTCCAGCTCGAACAAGCTTAGAAGCTAAAACTCTGTTATGGATGGAGCCAGAGGAAGAAGAGGGCATTTAGACATTATTAACAATAGGGAAGGCCTTGACTTTTAAATACGAAATTGAAGATGACGCCATTAATAATTTCATCAGTGAACCCACTTCTGTCAATAAATTTTTTTATCAGGTCCTGAATACTACTCTAGGTGAGGAGGAACAAGAAAATCTCACAGAAGAGGCATTAGTCAGTGACACTCATATAGTTCCAGTATTGAAAAATGTGAAAAGTGTTCCTATCGAGGTAGAGTCTAGGAAAACCCTAAATATTAATCCCAGACTTTCCCTATATGAACATAAGCGCTTGATCAGTCTCTTAAAAGAACACAAGAGGGCATTTTCCTGGGAGTACACAGACATGAGGGGTATTCCCTCTAATCTATGCACCCATCATATTTATATCAAAAGTGACTCCCAGCCTGTGTTCCAGCCTCAACGAGGAATGAACCCCAATCTTAGGGACATAGTGAAGGTAGAAATTCAGAAACTCTTGGAAGTAGGATTTATATATCCCATTTAAGATAGCGAGTGGGTGTCTCCACTCGTAATAGTACCCAAGAAGAATGGTAAATGGAGAGTCTGTGTGGACTATAGAGAGCTGAACAAGGAAACACAGAAAGGTCATTTTCCCTTTCCTTTCATCGACCAAGTACTTGACACCTTATCCGGGAAGAAGTTTTTCTCCTTCCTGGATGGGTTTAGCGGGTACAATCTGATCTAGATTTCTCCTGATGACCAGGATAAAATTACCTTCACGTGTCTCTGGGGAACTTTTGCATACAGAGTGCTTCCCTTTGGTTTATACAATGCACTAGCAACATTTCAAAGAGCTATGATTGGCATATTTTCAGAATTAGTTAATGATAGTATGGAAATTTTTATTGATGATTTTACTCCTTATGGCAGAGATTTTGAAGAAGCATTGAAAAATTTGGAAAAGGTTTTAACTCGCTGTGAAGAGACCCAACTCTCTTTAAGCAGTGAAAAGTGCCATATGATGATGAGTGAAGGAGTGGTGTTGGGGAATTTCATCTCTGTTGCTGGCATCCAGGTGGATCCCTCAACAATCAAGGTAATAAAAAATATACCTACTCTTGTAACTCAAAAAGAAGTGCGATGTTTCTTGGGGCATGCTGGATATTACTGAAGATTCATAGAAAAAATTTCCAATCTTGCCTCTCCTTTGTTTTCATTGTTAATGAAGGATGTGCAATTTGTTTGGAATGAGGCATGCCATAAAACATTTGTTAAACTTAAGGAGAAGTTGTCCACAACTCCTATTTTAAGGGGACCCAACTGGTGCCTGCCTTTTCACTTTTCTTTAGATGCTTCTGATTGTCGAGCACCCTAAATGCAGATAGATTGTTATCAACATACAGAGTTTACGAAATTCATTGTCAACCCAGGGAAGTCTTTTGTTTCAAAAGGTAGGTGCACAGTATATGCCAAACACCAAATCATTATAGTAACTACTGTCCTTAATAACTCTGTTCATCCCCTTGTCTATGCATGATCCCACAAATCATCTAACTCTACAAGTTCAACTCTTCCTTCAATGCATCAACCAGAAATGAAATCGACAATTACTGACAGAAAGGAAATTCTACTCAATGCTTAATTCAATGGAACTGCCTATTGATCTAATCACACTCAGAATCCAGAATCATAAATCAACTATAATCTAAAGATGCAATTGCGACAGATCACACTCAGATGTTCTAAGAATTGAATTACAGGAATAAGAATAAACAATTATAACAATCAAATAATTACTCAAGATTCGGGGAATGTCGTTCTGAACTATAAGATGAACAGAGTTGCGCACAGCTAATAAATGAATCGCATAGAGATTACTACTCAGTCGACTGTCACACTGTTACAGCAATCAATCTTGAGAAATGCAATCCTGTAAACCACACACACTACTGCTGCGCACACAGAAAAGTAATTAATGAAACTTCACACAAACATAAATTGAAAGATCCTACCTTAACTCAGCAATCTCTGTGGAAGGCGGGCCCAGCCTTCACACAGAGATGCTGGATAAACAATGTACAGCTCCCTTAAACCAGCAGTCCTCTTTGTATTAAAAAGAAAGAATTATTACA